>PVHT021183617.1:19454076-19561126 GCA_004024745.2 Catagonus wagneri | reverse complement strand
TGTTCCCCAAGTTCGTGATTTTCTTTTCTGTTGAGATGTTCATTTGTGTAGTGTTTTAGACTCCAGTTATAAGAGATTTCATATGACATCTGTCTTTCTCCTTCTGACTTGCTTCACTCAGTGTGAGGGTCTCTAATTCCATCCATGTTGCTGCAAATGACATTATTTTATCCTTTTTTATGGCTGAATAGTATTCCATAGTGTAGCACATTCTTAACCCCTCCTAAAAAAAAAAAAATGTGTATATATATATATATATATAGACATAGATGAAACAATCAAGTCCCAGAACAAAAGTCCTGCATATGGGTACATGAAAATGGGGTTAGAGGAAATAACATTTCTTGCTTCAGATTTTAAATTAAAATTAAAATATATTTGTAAACATTCTTTATAATTCAAATCTATTTGTTTCCTGAGGTCGTATAGTGAGCTTGGAGAGAGAGCATACCACATTATCAGAATCTGTTCAATTCCTGAGTTTCCAGTGGTGATATGACAGTTCAAGAAAGCAAGAAACTTAAACAAGCATTTTTCTGAATTATTTCAGTTCCCAAATTCAGGAAGGAGTAATCAGAAAGCAGGGGTTCAGACTGCAAGTGATACCTTGATATATTCGTATATACATAAGATTTATGTACACACACACACACACACGCATACACACACATGCATGCGTATATAGAGTGAAAAGATCCAACAGTTAATTCTGTCACTATTGTATTATTTAATAGTGTTTATTCTATCATCTGCGTATTGTACTCTTTTTGTCCCCATCTGTCTTTTTCTCTCTCTCCCTCTCCCCTCGTTCCATTCATAGAGATGGTTTTAGAGTTGTCACCCTTTAACACTTTTCTTTATATAATCTCTCTCGTGGAGACATCATCCGTATCTCATCATCCAAAGCTTCAACCATGACTTCTGTGAAAAAGAAACTAAATCTGTAGCTCAAAGTTCATGCTCTTTTTTGAGCTTCACAAAAGATTCTAAGCACTGATTTGGCACCTCCACAGGGCTTTGCTAATGACTGTATAGTTTATTCTCTGCCACCGGTGTCTAGAAGGGGTTAATCAAGGACTAAATTTCAACTTAGGGTTTGATAATGAAGACCACCTATAAGGATGATTTTTCTAGTTTGCACAAAGGCACCATATGTGCTGATGGGCTTGGATCACCACCTAGTTTTCCTGAGGGTCCACTTAGTTTCTCTGTAGCACCTTTGTGCACTGAAATAAGCAGTCTTGTTAAAAAGAATATAATATAACTATATGTTCTATTCTGAAAGTGGTCTAAAAGATTCTGCTGTACAAAAGGGAAGTTGCATAGAATGATCCTAATTTTGAACAAATATAATTAATAATAATACATTATTATGGGACTAGGAAAAAAATTTTGGATATAAATACCAAACTGTTTTTATTAATTTTCTTTGGTGTTTACAATTATATGTACTATATATTTCTATAGTGTTTGATTTTTAATGCATTTTAATGCATTTTATACTTATAAAGAAATCAAAGATGTTTTAGAATCAGATGACATTTTTCATATTAGATTATTCTATTGGTAAATTAATAATAACAATAGCTCATATTTACTGAGTACTTTAAATATCTAGGCTAAATACACATACTTAAGCAGAATAATACTGGAAGTTAGGTAATACTGTTATTTCAGAAGTGAGCCCAGAGAGGTTATTTCTTATAATGTACTGCTTTTCTCTCCTACTTGAAAATATGTTTATCTTTTAATTTGGCTTAACCTTATGATTCAGATGGTTACAATCCATACATTTAACTATGTCCATAGTCTACCCTACATCCATTTATTCTCATCTTTTTCTACATACTGTAATACCACAATAGTTCAGATCTTCATTATTCTCAACTGAGATTACATTAGGCTTTCTGCTATATAATTCTTCAAGGTTAACCTGCTAAGCAAAGCTCCAATCATATTGATTATTTTCATAATATATTCTGATATGTAATATATACTGTATTAATATACTACTAACATAATGACATAATTTATATATATATTAATAATATAATGGTATCTATTACTAGAACTGTAATATACTATTGAGTAGTCCTAATCTAAAAATCAACTTTAACTTTCATGATTACTACTGCTCTGAGTCATTCTAAGGTCTTGTTAAATTATAATATTCATTGTTTTTGAAAGCAGCTACCATTTTTCCTGACTCTAAATCTTGCTTATGCTAATGTCTCTTTTGGAATGCCTGCACAACCTCAATTCACTTATTAAAAATCACACTTCTTCATTTAAATTCAAGTTCAGACATCACCTTTTAAATGAAATCTTTTATGATTTCCTGCCAATAGGCATTGCTTCTTAGTTTAAATTGCTTAATATCATTGCTTGAGCATTTATTTTGACTGTTCAGCAAGTATTAGAGTTAATTATATACCTGTCTAAGCCTAGGTAGTAGATTCCTGAGAAAGTGGGCTATGTCTTGTTCATTTGTATTTATTTCGCTCAGTACAGTGATAGGAAACTTGTGATCAATACATGGTTGTCAAATTGCATTGTAGAGTTCACTCTACCCAGTGTTTTCACATTGTTGACTGTTCCCTTAAGAGATAGTTTGCACAACCTTTGGCATGCTCAATAAACAGCAATGCATATGTATTAAATTAAGAGATTTGTTCTTTCAAAATATAATTATTGAGCAACTACCATGTGCGGAAAATTATGTGATTATCTGACAGCAAGAAATAGGAAAAAATAAAGGATAAATGAAATATTATGCAAATGTTTATATAATTTGCCATCCAGTGACAGAGACAAATATATAAACATATAAGTCATATGTAATTTAATACAAAACTAAATAAATATAAAATAGAGACCTAAATAAAGTGTGAAAGAGCTGAGAGGAGAAGGGTATTCATTCTGAACCAAAGGATCAGAGAAGGGTTTTATCGTTGAAGAAAGACTATGATTTGGCTTCCAAACTGTGGAGAAACACTTCGGGCTGAGCAAACAGTATGATTAGGAAAACCTGAAATTGCCTGTTTTGAGAAAAAAATGGATGATATTGTATTGGTAAAAATCAGGGTGTGAAAAGATGTGTAAGAGAAGGGCAGAGAAGTTGATAGGACTCAGATTCTAAAGAACCCTGAATGCCATGCTCAGAATTTGGAATTTATACTTTCTGAAATGAGAAAGCACTTGAAGGTTTAGTTTTATTTTGCTTTTCTTTTGGAGTGTTTTGTTTTGGTAAAGTGATATCCACTGAAATTATGTTCTCTCTCTCTCTCTTTTTTTTTCTTTTTGTAAACTCTATGGTTAGTGTGGAATAGAGCTGGAAAGTTGACAGTCTGATATGGCTAACTCCTGATAAATGATTTTGGTCATGGTACATCAATTCAACCAACATTTGTTGAGCATTTTCTGTTTGCCAGTCATTGTGTTAAGTACTGCATATAAAAATGCTGATAAACTCAGATATTAATAAAGCAATGATTCTTTTCTCAAGTCTGTAATGGGAGACAGACATAGTAAAAAGTAACTATATTGAGGAGTTATTATTTAATGGATCCTGAGTTTCAGTTTAGGAAGATGAAAAATTCCTGAAGGTCAGTGGTGGTGTTGTTTGCATAACAATGTAAGTGTACTTATTGCCACTTAACTGTACACTTTAAAATGGTTAAAATGGTATGTATGTTTTACCACAATAAAAATGTAATTATAATACAATAAGACTAAAGTGAAAATGAAAGTACAAGCTTTAGTAGTATTACAAAAGAGAGTAATCAATCATGTGGACATGAATGAGGAAAAAAGCAGATGGTGTTATAAAAATCTTCCTAGAGGAATCATGCTACTTGTAACAACATGGATGACAATGGACCTTGAAGGCATTATGCTAAGTGAAATTAATTAGACGGAGAAAGACAAATGCTGCATGATCTCATTTATGCACAGAATCTAAAAATGTCATAAACGCAGAAACAGAGTAGACTGGTGGTAGCCAGAGGCTGGGGGTTGGAGGACATGGGGAGACGTGGTCAAAGAATATAAACTCTCTGTTTTAAGATGAATAAGATTAGGGAGCCTAATGTACAGTATGGTGACTATAGTTAACACTATATAGTATTCTTGAAATTTACTAAGAGAGCAGGTTGTAAGTGTTCTCATTACATACACACACACACACACAAATGGAAACTACGTGAGGTAATGGATATGTTAGCTAACCTTATTGTGGTAATCATTTCATGATATATACATATATGCAATATTCACACTGTATACCTTACACTTACACATTATTTGTCAATTATATCTGATTAAAGCTGGAAAAAATTTTAAATCTTTCTAGAGAAAAAAAATTACCTAGAATTTGAAGGGCAATTACAAAGAGCTTAGATGAATTTGAAGGAAGAAAAGGGAAGCAGGCAGTAGTAGCGATTGGAAAGATCTGAGGTAGATCTGAGTAGTAGCGATTGGAAAGATCTGCAGAGAAAGATCTGAGGTAGGGATGGCTAGAGCCTGGGCTTCATCCTGTAGACAGTTGAGTCAGCAGAGTTTTTAAAAGGGAAAATCTGTAATCAGACTATTAATTTTGTAGACTAGTATACAAAAGTTAAAGATAAAAAATATGTATCATAGTCAAGGTAATGTGTTTGTAGTTCAGACTTGCAAAAATGAAAGAAAAGACAAGTATTTCAAACTACAGAACTATGTAAAATGGAGGTATTACTCAGCCTGGCATTTCTTATATTCTTTTAGTGATGGAAAATATAGATATAAATGAAAGACTCAAAACAATATTGTAAATAAATATATATACCTAATGCAAATTTGCTGTCATTTTATGCCTCTTTGAATAACACTGCAAGGACAGATTGTATTGTTAACACTGAATACATTTTCCAGGCCATTGTCCTAAAAAGTGAGTTCAGATTATTTCGAGAGAGAAAATACAATCAAGTCTTTATTTCTTGCAGAGTATTTGTGTTACTGCTTAAAACTGGAAGGCTACAAAAAAGTACAATAAAAGGAAGCACAAAAAGAAATAGATTACATTTTAACAATGTGTTGTCCTTTAGCTGAAGCCCGTATACTTTTAAAATAATTTAATTAAACCAGAATGAATGAATTATTCAGAAATTACAGTAAAAATTCAATTGACAGACTAATTTTAATGAATACGTAGGTGTACTTATTTTAAAAGCTTTTCTACACGATTGTATTATATCTAAGAAGAGCTTGCACGTTTAGTTGTAGACTAAACTGTAATTTTTATGTTGCTTTCATTCTACTTCTTTTTATTCCATCCACTGAATTTATCAGCTTTCAATTGGAATTTTCTTAACGAAATGAGCATTTCGTGTTACCTCATCTATAACCAGCCTTATTCCTAAAGTCCAATTTCCTAAGGAAAATGAAAGAGCTTTATGGGCAGACTAAGTATCATTCACATTCAGAAGAATACTGGATCAGGATGATGAGGGGAGCTAGAGACAGCAGATTCACATTTGCGAAGTTTATAGGACCATGGAACATGGCCATTGGCTTAAATACATTATGCCTTTAATTACCCTTATAATTCTTTGAGTTAAATTAAGAACCAGTACCCTGTTGAATCCATGGAAATAAATGGAATGTGGAAATGTATATAAATATAGGAACCTACCTCCCAAAATCAAATTAAGAAGCTGGGAAGGAGCAATGAGAGGTGTGATGTGAGACTCAAGTGAGTCAAAAAATGGAAGACAGTGAGTAATATTCATTTGAAAAGTTCAGCAGTGAAAGGGAGAGGAGGGTAAAAGCTAAGTAAGTAGGCGATATTGAGAATCAGCTTACTGAAAATGCTTACAACCACTGCGAAGAAAGAAGAAACAAAAGAGAAGGGGTTATTATTTTTTAAACAAATTTTTGGAGTGTAATTGACTTAGAAAGTCATGTTAGTTTTAAGTGTACAGCAAAGTAAATCAGTTATGTATATATAGTATATATAATAAATATATATAATATATACTTTTTCTTTTTGAGATTCTTTTCCCAATTATTACACAGTATTGAGTAATTACCCTGTGCCATACCGTACTTACACAGTATTGAGTAGATTACCCTGTGCCATACAGTACAGTAACTATCTTTTTTATGTGTAGTAGTATGTGTATTCTACACACTAATTTAGCCCTCCCACCCCACATTTCCCCTTTGGTAACCATTAATTTGATTTCAAAATCTTTTGAGTTTGTTTCTGTTTTATAAGTTCTTTTGTATCATTTTTTTTTTAGATTCCACATATTAGTAATCTCATATTTGTCTTCTCTGTCTGACTTATTTCACTTAGTATAATAATTTCTAGGTCCATCCATGTTGCTGCAAATGGCACTATTTTGTTATTTTTTATGGCTGAGTACTACTCCATTGTATACATGGACCACATCTTCTTTATCCAGTCCTCTGTTGATGGACATTTAGGTTTCTTCCAAATCTTGGCAATTTTAACTAGTGCTGTGATGGTCATTGGGGTGCATGTATCTTTCTGAATCATGGTTTTCTCTGGATAGATGCCCAGTAGTGGGATTGCTGGATCTTAATGGTAGTTCTATATTTAGTGTTTTAAGGAACCTGCATACTGTTTTCCATAGTTGTTATACTAGCTTACATTCCCACCAACAGTGTAGGAGGGTTCCCTTGGAGAAAGGATTATTGATGGGCAGCACAGAAGTGCATAACCGTGGTTTGATGATCAACCAAACTTCAGTAGTAATAGAACTTCTTCTCTGAGAAATGCAGGGAGGAGAACAGAATGTGTAGAGATGAATGCAGATTTTGATTTGGAGAGAAAAGACTTAGGAATTTTATCAGAGAGACTTCCCAAAGAAACAGGGGTCATCTGTAAAGGGAGGTAGAAAATGAGTTACTTTTTATGAGTTTAAGGATACTGAAAATATGATAATGTAGAATATGGCAAAGAGCCAAAGACTAAGTTAGGACGTTTTATTGTGGGATGGTAGACCCAGAGGAAGTTCTCATCAAGTTATCCTGGCAAATTAAATAAAGCTAGTTTCCACAGCACTTATGAATTAAAACAACATGGATTCACCATGGTATTTCCTATCTAAATCTATGAAGTTGTGTTATTCATTATAATTTGAAAGGAAGAGATACAAATGTGAAACTAAAGTTGTTTCAGATGACTTTGGTCCAGGGGTAAAATGTTTCCCTAAAACTTGGCAGGAGTAAAAATCAGGAAGCTTTTGAAATCCATAGACAACTCAGTTATATTTCTTTCTTTCTTTCTTTTTTGTCTTTTTATGGCCGCACATGCGGCATATGGAGGTTCCCAGGCCAGGGGTCCAATCAGAGCTACAGCTGCCGGCCTACGCCAGAGCCAGGGCAACACCAGATCCGAGGCACGTCTGCAACCCACACCACAGCCCACAGCAACGCCGGATCCTTGACCCACTGAGCGAGGCCAGGGATCGAACCTGCAACCTCATGGTTCCTAGTCAGATTCATTTCCTCTGTGCTATGACGGGAACTCAGAACTCAGTTATATTTAAATAGTTAGAAAGAAATTTAATATTAAAGATGATCCGGAAAAAAACATGTGGAAAGTGGCAAAGTTGTTGAGCAGTACTTATTAGAAAAAATTGCCTTGGAGAACTGATAGCAATAACTCATCTAAATTTATAGGATCACTTATGTGCCGAATTAATGAAATGAGCAAGTAATTTTTCTCTTCAAATTAAAACCGTGATATCTGTGTGTGGACAATTCCAAATGCAGTAAAAGACAGAACTGAAAAAGTTCTTGAATTAAATTATTTCAGAATCCTAAAATAGATAATTATTTGTCTGGATAGACTCTTTGTCAATTACTCAGTATTTGGTTCTTTTAATTCTGTCTCTTTCCTGGTTCTGAGATAAAAGCAGATGTAATACTTTGTCTCTCACTGCCTTTACAAAAATGATTAATCTTATGTCTTTCTAATTTCCTACATGTTTATGTATAGCATATACCTAATTTGACTGATTAGTTTATCTGCATAATTAGTATATCTATTTTAATAGATTTAATCATATTAGTAAATCTCTTTGACTGAAAGTCAAATTCAAGCTTTGTGTTTTATTAGCATTTAAAGCAAGTCACCGTGGCTAAACTTAACAGAAAATAGTGTTGTTAAAATGACAGCAGTGTTTACTTAAGATAATGGCATCCTTACAACTCCAAATCTGTATCCCCTGAAGACAATGAAAAATTCTCTGACATGATGTTTTTAGCTTGCTTGCAAACTGTTACAAGTTTCCAATAAAGCCACTTATTGGAAACCTGTTCTTCCTGTTGGAATTATACCATTTTCAGTTAAAAAATTGTAGAGTTCTTAATTGATTTTATTTAATGGAAGAGTTTATTTGTAGTTGAAAGATGTCCTCTTTTGCTTTATATTGATAAACTCAAAGTTTCAGCATTGTCAAAACCATAGTTATTCACAAAGACCTATGGTTCCCTATTATACCTCTCGATTTTTCTTAATGATACCACATTATAAAGATAAGTATAGAAGATGTAAATTATCCAAGTTATCATCAATAGGAAATGTCTTCTTTGGTTCTGATAATTGTATGGTTCCGTAAAAAGAATCATTCCCAAATAGAAAGAAATCAAGCTGTCTTACAGTGTATGTTAAAAACCTAACAATGAAAAGAGAGCTAAAGAAATTGCTGTTTGCTACTTCCACTATTTTTACTATTTCCAAGAACTGTTTGAAACAATTGTTTAAAATACGGTTTAAAATTTTCTCCTGTTATGTATGAAACATTTGAAGTCTACTTGCAGATTTTTTCAGACTCCCTTTCTTGTTTTGGTTACAACCTTTTCTCCGACAAAAGCATGAGATTTATTTTTCTTGTTATAGCAGTCTTGGTTGTTTTATATTTGCACATAGCAACTATGAACTGTTTTGATCTCTTTCTGTTAATAGCAAATCATGCTTGATATTAATATTTTGATCATAAACATCATAAATTGTTTTATAATTTATCAACATGTTTACTAGAGTATTCTTATTAATTTTAAATTTGAGAAAGATTGCTTATCTTTTAAAAAATGAAAGTGGAATATTGAAATTTAGTGAGAGGTAGGTACGAAGTAAAACATTTAAAACTTCAAGCCAAAAGAGTTTGGTTGAGTTGACTCCTGTATTTTATCACTTACTGATTTTATAACCCCTGGCAATTTATTTAATCTCTTTATGCCTCAGCTTTATCATCTGTGAAATGGAATATTAATAAATTTTGGAATAGCCTATCTTTCAAAGTCATTATACTTAGAAATATAATATACAAGGAAGCATTTGCAAACTGAAAGTACTAAAGTTGTATTGCACTTATTATATTCGAAAGGTGAATATTATCTACTTCTTTGTTAAGTAGTTGAAGACTCTCTGTTGACAGTTTGAACTTGGTGATGAAACAAAATAACAGTAATTTATTTTACACTCAGAACAAAATCTCCCATTATTATATAAACATATACCTTGTTTATTCATAAGATGATTCTATAGCATGACATGCATTTTAAAAATGACTTTGCAATTCACTCATTTATTCAGTTTGTAAAAATAATAGCATCTATAATTTTGAGGGAGGTTATTGTATGCCTGGCACTATGCTAGGCATTATGCATACAGCCCAACATACACACACACTTCTCAGTTAATCATCACAATTAACCTGTGAGAATAGTGTAATTATTACTAGCATTTTGCAAATGAGGAAACTGAGGCTTTAGGAACTAAGTGAACTGTTTTACACATTATTACTAGTTGGCAGAAATCCAAAGCCAGGATATCAGACTCCAATTTTGATTACTTAATAGTAGCCACAAGGCAACCTGGCTTTTCTCTTACTAACAAAATTTCTTTATATACAAAAACTGTTTCTAAAGCAACAGTTTACCTTTTACCTGTTATATAAATTCATCATGACATCTTTATATTTGTTATGTTTCTATGATTTACTTCAAGGATCGTGACTTCATTGTATTGACAGAAATAAAACAGACATTAATAACTGACATGCATTAAATCAGTTTGTTAAATTAGCCTGCCTTTAACCGAATATTGGGTTGACATTAAACATTTAACTCTATATGGAGTTCCCGTCCTGGCTCAGTGGTTAAAAAATCCGACTAAGAACCGTGAGGTTGTGGGTTCAATCCCTGGCCTTGCTCAGTGGGTTGAGGATCCGGCATTGCCGTGAGCTGTGGTGTAGGCTGCAGACGCGACTCAGAACCCGCGTTGCTGTGGCTCTGGCGTAGGCCGGAGGCTACAGCTCCTGTTAGACCCCTAGCCTGGGAACCTCCATATGACGCGGGTGCAGCCCTAGATAAGGCAAAAAGACAATAAATAAATAAATAAATAAACAAACAAACAAACATTTAACTCTATAGAAAGATACATTAAAATATCTAGATGCCATTTGCAGTTGTTTGGATAATTTGATTACTGGATTTTAAATCATATTTCTAAATGCTTTCCCTTGATGCAGATTTTGGTATCCATGACTCTCTGCCTAGAGTCCCAAAGTAAATAGCATGAGAGCATTGTATTGGTGCCTATGTTTTCAGTGTAGGAAATCAGAGACCTCTAGATTTACTAAGCAAGACCAGAGAATTTCTGCATCACTTCTCTATTCTCATTTCATTTTGGCAGGGAAGAAACATAAATATCAAATGCTGAGATATTTGGAAGTTCCAAATAGGTCAAGTCTGGGGACACTAAAAGGAAGTGTATGTATTTCTGCATCACTTCTCTATTCTCATTTCATTTTGGCAGGGAGGAAACATAAATATCAAATGCTGAGATATTTGGAAGTTCCAAATAGGTCAAGTCTGGGGACACTAAAAGGAAGTGTATGGACCAAAAGGATGCACAAACTGCTTTAATCTTGTGTGTGTGTGTGTGTGTGTGTGTGTGCGCGCGCGTGTGTGGTGCGTGTGCGCACATGCATGCACACACACGTGTGTGTGTGATTAGTAATTTGGCTCATGAATTTACTTTTTAAAAATTTGGTAACAGAAAAATCACAAAATTGATCAGCAGGTATTTAGCATATACTATTTATTTGTCTTAGTCTTTTGGGGGCTGTATAACAAAATACTATGGATTGGGTGGCTTAAACAACCAACACTTATCTCTTATGGTTCTGGAGGTTGGGTAGTCAAAGATCAAGGAACTGGCAAATTTAGTATCTGGTGAGAACTTGCTTGCTGGTTCACAGATGGTGCCTTTTCCCTGTATCGTCACATGGCAGAATGAGTGAGAGAGACTTTTGGGGTCTCTTTTATAAGGGCACTAAATCCCACTAATGTGCACTCCATCCTCATGACCTAATCATCTCCCAAACGCCTCTCCTTCTACAACCATCACATTGTGGGTTAGAATTCAAGATATGAATTTGGGGGGACATGAACATCCATTCCATAACACCATTAAAAGCATTTAGCCAAACTGCAAAGTCCAGAGACACAGTCCTTCACAAGACTGGCATCACTACTGACACAAATTGCAAGTTTGTGGGGTTCCCAAATCCATTCTCCTTTTCTATTTTTTCTTTCTTTGTTTTGTTTTTTTTTTTTTTTTTTTTTTTTTGCTTTTTAGGGTTGCACCTGAGACATATGGATCCAAGCTAGGGGTCAAATCAGAGCTGCAGCTGCCGGCTACCTCACAGCCCCAGCAATGGCAGAACTGAGCAGCATCTGCGACCTACACCACAACTCATGGCAACACCTGATCCTTAACCCACTGAGCTGGGCCAGGGATTGAACCCACATCCTCATGAACACTAGTCAGGTTCGTACCCACTGAGCCACAACAGGAACTACCCATTCTCATTTATATGATTCCCTAGAAAGACTCACAGAACTCAATGAAACCTATTAAATTTAGAGTTATGGCTTATTACAGGGAAGCAATACATATCAAAATTAGCCAAGGCAGGAACCACATAGGGTAGAGTCCAAAAGAGTTCCAAATGCTAAACTTCCATTGTCATCAGGATGTATTTATTACCTTCCCAGAACTGATATGTGATAATTCTTCTCTGGGAATCTCACTCAAACTCTGAGTGTCCAGAATTTTTATACTTTATTACATAAGCATAATTGATTGATTGATTGATTGTCCACGTGGTTAATATCAGTCTCCAGGTTGAGATACATCCTAAATCAGATGATTGATCTTTCTGGCATAACCAGTCCCCAGTTTAAGACTGTTAAGTGTGACCAGCTCCCTCCCAATATCCACTGTAGTCAGACCTCATCCTAAACAAAGACATTCCCATCAGGTATGACACCAATTACCTCCTAACAGCTTAAGGCAAAGGGCTGACCTCTCTTCAGGCCAAGACAAATTCTTTACTGCATAGCTACAGCTCATCTTAACTATCTATACTAACTGAAGATTTTTTTTTTGTAAAAACTTAGTTTTGATAATATCTCCTCTTTTAATAACATGTTGATAATATCAGTATGTTATTTTCCACTCAGAAAACAACATAATTGGAAGTAAGAAAAAAAACCTTTAAGTGGCATCAGGATATGTCTTGAGGAAGTTTTATAAAATCAGATAACAAGTGTGAGAGAGGGAGTGAGAATGAGAGAAAGAGAGAAGAGCATGAGAGTGAAAAAAGAAGAGAAAATATAGTTTTCTATAAAAGAGAAGTTGCAATACAGTTAGATTATGCTGTCAGAAGTATTTGGGGGGCACCTACTGTTTTGAGGTAGTGGCTGGACCAAGCATTGGGCAAGGACTGAGAGGGCTCCAAATGCAGAACTTCCACTGTTTTTCGGAGGCATTACCCTCCTAGAACTGATTGTGATAATTCTCCAAGCTGTGAAGCTCATTCAAACTTTGAGAGTTTTCATTGAGTTTTTCACACACTTCCAGGCAGCTTCAATTATTTACCGCTCTTCTCCTTCAAGTTTATGAAACACTATATTGTGAGATAATTGCTCTTATTGATAGAATTTATTGAGATCCCACTAATGCCCTTATAAGGCATTGTACAGAAAAGATACAGAAAACATGGTTTTAAGCTTAAAGTAACTTACCTGTAATACACAGCTAGTAAATAATTGTGCAACTGCTCTTTTGTTTAGTCTATTCATTTATACAAATCCATCCTTGTAAAAACTCTTCATAATGTCTTGGTTTACTTCCCAATGGTTATATTCCCAGAGGGATACTATTTTCTTCCTAAGATTTTGAATGGATTTGCACCCTCACTGGTGTTGCTGTTATAGCAAAAGCACTGAGAGAGGAAAATAGGTTAGTGTTTTTCCATATTAGAAAGAGAAAAGTCGACTGATATCCTTTTTAAAGAATTAGTCTTTCTGATACACAGAAGTCTCTCATAAAAACAAGAAATAGAGAGGTGGTCCAGCATAGGGCACTGGTTCTCAATCCTGGCTGTTCATCAGCATCACCTGTAGAACATTTGAAATACACACACATATCCAGAAATTCTGATTCACGGTTAGCATGAGGCCTGGCTATTTGCACTTTAAAAACTTATGTATTTTGATTGATTTGAGCCAATAATTGAGAACTAGAGTATGGATATAGTAGAGAAAAATCATGGGCTTTGAAGCAGACAGACATAAATTTGACTCTTTAATCTGCTATTTATAAGTTATATGACTTTTACAGACACTATCTTTTTATAGAAAAGAAAACTAAGGCACAAAGAAGGTAGATAATGGACGTTCACAGTGTCAGAAAGTGGTAGAACAAGAATTCTTCATAATTTATGCTCTTAATTAGAACTCTGTTTAACCTACTGGACAGCTATGAAGGGATGTTTTGGGCCTCGGCATACCACTGACCAAAAGTAACTCCCTGACCTTTAGAGTTCATGTTAAAAATTTATGAATTTAAAATAATTCCGGAAGTTTCCATTGTGGCTCACCAGTAGCAAGCCTGACTAGTATCCATGAGGATGCTGGTTCAATCCCTGACCTTGTTCACTGGGTTAGGGATTTAGCATTGCCATGAGCTATTGTGTAGGTTGCAGACACAGCTTGGATCCTGTGTCACTGTGGCTGTGGGGTAGGCCGGCAGCTGCATCTCCAGTTCTTCCTCTAGCCTTGGAACTTACATATGCCGCAGGTATTGCCCTAAAAAGCAAATAATTAAATAAATATTAAAAGTAAAATAATTTTAGGTGTTGAAAAATTCTGTAAAACAAGGTACACAGAGGTATGGATGAAAATCATTTCAAATAAAATCCACACATATTTTTAGAGTATTTTCTTGTGTTCTCTTTGTTCTCACTTTTGTAGTATTAACCAATGTCATCCAGAACATTCCTACTTAGACATAGATATGACAACAAAGAGTATATAAATACCATATCCAGTTCATCAAGTAATTGCATTTCAGGGATAATTTATCCTCCATTTCTATTGATGTAAATGAAATTAGAAATAATATGTGAAAGTGAATAGAGAGCATAAATCTAAACATAACAGAGTTGAAATTCTGACTTTGCATACATTTTAATAGTTTTTAAATAAAGAGATAGACATGAGCCACTTCTCCAGGGATCAGCAGACTTTTCTTTAAAGAGCCACTAGTAAATATTTTAGACTTTATGAGATAGTTCTTTATCACAACCCCTCTACCATTATAGAGCAAAAGCAGTCAGACAATATAAACAAGCTTGGTCCTGTTCCAATAAAAATGTATTTATGGACACTAGACATTGAATTTCTTATAATTTTTATGTACCACAAAATACTGTCCATCTTTTGGGTCTTTTCAACCATTTAAAATATGTGAAAACCATTTTTGGCTCTCAGGCTTGACAAAAATAGGCAGCCTGAAGGCTGTAGTTGGCCACCCCTGGGCTGCATGATGACTTAGGTCATGTCCTAGAGGTTTACTCTGTCACAAGCCTTCAACAGCTTTTCACTTGGCTGCTGCCTCTATCTGCAACAGAGCAATAGAAAAGGAAAAAAAGAAAAAAAAGCCTCTGTACTTGAAGACTTCATATGCATTAATCTTCAAAGTAAAGCATGTGTAACAGTCACCTTGAAGAATACATGAAAATACAGATTCGTTAAAATAGAATCTGCCTTTTTAAGAAGTAATCATAGATGATGGATCATGAACCACTGATAAGAACCTTGATCTAAATACAACATAAATATAGGACCTAGAACCCATAAACTTCAGATTACCGCACAATGAGATATGTATCACAATAGAAAGAAAGAGACAAAAAATATGAAATGTTCCACAACAAGTGGATAGTAAAGGGCAATTAGAAGTGAGTGTGGACAAGAGGAAAGAATGTGGAAAGTACAAAACCCTTAGTCTATTTTGAGGTGCTTTGAATATATTCTGCCCTGGCTGATGGGGAAAAAAAAGGAAAAAAAGAGTAATTAATCTCCACCCATGGGAATTTAGTTTCCTCCTAAGTGGTTCTGCCATGTGCTAGTTCTGTGACTACAGGCAATTTCCTCATAACCCCTTTGCTCAATTACCTCAAGTCTAGTAGAAGTTACCTCATCAGGTTGTTGTGAGGTTTAAATGAGTTAGTACATGTAGAGTGCTAAAGCCTGTGCTTGGCACAAAGAATCTTTCAGTAAATATTATTGTTACTGATGTTTACGTTGATCTTTTTAGCCATTTTACTGTTCAGCTCCTTTTTAAGATGACTGACCTGGGATCTGGAGAGATGGGGCTTTGTCCCACAGTGGGACTGATGAGGTAGCAATTTACCAAAGATGGGAAGAGGTTTATCATTTGTTCTCTGTAAACTTCATTTTCTTCACCTATGAAAATAGTATCGAGACCACGTAAGTTCTGGTCCCCTCCCATTCTGGCATTTTATAATATGTGTGCTTTTAAACATCACATAAAAATAAAATTGGAATATGTGCAAACGAATGTAACGCAAGATTATTACCATTAGAACCCAAGCAAACTGATTATTTTAAAAGGAATTGTTCAGAATAATGGGTTTGGAATGCTTCTTTTGTGATTTCTAAAGAAGAAATTAAATGGATCAGTCCTTTATATTGCCCACACTTGCTTTTTTGTATGCAAGAATGACTAATGGACATTGTTTTCAAGCATTTTCTCAAGCACTTTGAAATGCTTTTCTTTACCTTAAGACTCTTTTCCTTAGCATAGCAGAGCCAAAAGGAATTGTTCCAGGACACAGTCTGTAATTTTGTTACTTCTGCCCTGATTGTAGGTGAAAAGAAAAAAAAAATCAGAATCTCAGCTATGTACTTACAGTCCTGCCTGACTGAGGAAGTCAAATCTCATTGTGCTGATGGATAGTATAGTCCATCTCCAAAGAGATGAATTTATTTTCATATGCTTGTTGGCCATTTTGATTTTTTAAGGTGTAATTGAGGTATAATTGATATACAAAAAATGCAGTTCTTTAAAGTATACATTTTGATGAGTTTGGACATATGCATATGCTCATGATATCATCACAACAATCAAAGTAATAAACCACCTCCAAAAATGTCCTGGTATTTTTTTATCGGTTTGTTATTGTTTTTATTTTTGTTTTTGTCTTAAGAACACTTAGATGAGATCTATAATCCACTAAGAAAGTATTAAAGAGAACAATTTAGCTGATACAAACCAACTATTTTAACTCTTCATGAGGTGGACAGTGTCTTTTCAGAGAACTGCAAAATGGGGTGGAAGGCAGGAAGCTTTTGTAAAACAGAGAATGAAGAAAAGGAAGAGAAAAATAGAAAATATCTTAGTGGCTGGAGCCATATTGTTCACCGTGTTTGAAGTGAGAAAGCTCAGAGTTGGCTTGGTATTTGAAGTTGGCTGACTGGGCATACTGCTTTTCTGTTCAAGCAGAGCATTTATAGAAACACAAAAGTTCCTTAAGTTCTGGTTTGTTGATGTGGCTCCATCTTGGGTCTAGAAAGTTATTTTGTTCCTGAAGGTTAGGTTCTTATCTTGTTGCAGAAGGAATTCAGAAATGAGATGGAAATTGAGAAGGAAAGTGAGGATTCATTTAAGTGAAAAATAGACCTCTGAAAGACCGGTGGGCAGAGAGGCAAGCAGCTGCCCAGCGTTTCTCTAGAATGCCCAATTTAAAGGGCATCCAATTGCATGTGGGGAATATTCACTGGGAAGGTGGGATTTGGTGGTTGCATGCCTTAATTTTCATTCTAGCTCCACCCTCCCAAAGGGAGGAGAGGTTTTTTTGTCCTAATTTAACTTTGATCGGAAGGCTCATGGCATCAGTGCATGACGGGTACTTCTTATCTGCATAGCTAATTTTATTATAATTTTATTATATGAGGGCATAATGGGCAACAAGTTACATTCTGACACTGGGGATTTGTGCCCTTTTCCACCTTTCTTTGTCTGCCTCTGGGGCATTTATCAATCCAAAATATGTGTCTTCCCGTCAGTCAGGAGGTTCCTGCTTTTCTTTGTACCCTGCTGTTTGCATGATGCATCGTTTTCTGCCATCTGGCCCCATGCCCCCCTTGTCTGCTCATACCTAACTATCTGCTTGCTGTAACAATTTAAATACCTCTTAACATATTTTAAAGTGCACAATACCATATTGTTAACTGCAGGCATTATGTTGCATAGCAAATTTCCAAAATGTATTCATCTCACATACAAACATTATATCCACCAAGCAACAACTCCCCAGTCTCCCCTTCCCCCACCCCCAGAATATATCTGATATCATGTTTGATCACTAAAACAAAGCAGGGTCCAAGACTGGTTAGTACTCACATCACAAAGATGAATTTTAATGTGATATTTTAAAAGATTCAAATGTTTGTTGATGAAGTATAACATGTTTGGATTACTAAAACAGAGTGTTCATCCTAAAACATCCCAAATTTCCTAAGAGCAGATGGGCAGCACTTAAATAAACACATGACAGAGATGTGATTAATTTTATGTAGACTTACCTTTATTAGTTTAACAATCAGTATTTGCTTGATGAATTTTAATGCTACTTAGTATATATAAAGTAACTAAAGAAGAAACATTTTCATGTCTTAGCATAATTCATAAAAAATAAATATTGAGACTTTTGAAGATAGAGACTCTTAGTCACAGAGCATACATGCTACTCTGCAAACCGACCATGTATGGACCCATTGGACTATTCAGTTTGCTGTGACCCTCTTCTCAACATAACTTGGTCTACTCATTTTGCTTTGCTTTTTAATTTATTTAGAGAAGGAGGGATAATTACTTCATTCAATGGTCCCTCTGCCTTTAGCTGAAGCCCAAGCCAAACTGACATATTTTGATACTTCTGACTTTAGAGAATATGTGGCAGTGATTGTGGGGAGCATGAAGAAGGAAGCCTTTCTTCTATGCAAGAAGTACTTTATCGTAATCAATACCTTTAATAAGTCCCATTGGCTTTTCTTATTGTGAGATAAGTGTTAAAAGGTAAAATGAGGCATGTTAAAAATTTGTAAGACCTTATTTGAAAATAAAAGCAACTCAAAATGAGCAATGCCAAACCAGAAGTGCTCAGGAGTGCTCCACTATAGGAGACGGGAGAAAGCCTTAGATACAGCACAGAAGTTAAACAAAGAATTTATTTGATTGGCTATAGCATAAAACCTGGTTATCTGTCTGTGGTTGGTTGTCCGTAGCATTTTGGATTTGTAACCTTGAGCCATTGCAGGCTAAGGATTTGGTTTGCCTCTGAGGTTGCCATGGCATTAGAGCCACCTTAATCTAATGGCCTTCTTTTTTAGTTAAACAGACACCTAGTTTGTTTTTTTAAATAGGATTCAGCTGTCTTCTTCGGGGAGAGAGAAGTTATTAGGAATGACATCTTCCTAGGTGATGTAGATTATAATGTATTTTTCCATGTTTAAAACCTTCAATTAATTTGCTGCCACCATTCTCAGCACTCAACACTGAATTATTACAATTGTTTTACACATGGTGGTGTTGCACTTCTCAGTATTATTTGTTTACCTCAATGAATATTTTCTGTCTCTCCTCATTTATTTACTTGCTTACTTATATTTTCAACTGAGGCTTGCTTTCTTCCAGTGAAAGATTAAATTTGTTCAGTGTTTCCTATAACTTATAGTTTTGGAAAACTCTTTAGGACTTCGTTTTTGGTTTTGTACTCTGGATTAATTCTACTTTACCACACTAACAGCTTCCTTGGCCAGTTTTATTACTATTCTTTCATCTTCTGCCATTCTTGGCTTCTAATCTACAACAATAGCAGTACTGTACCATAACAGTATCCACTAATTCTGTCCCATTTAATTTGTTTTTTATTTTCTTAAGCCATTTATATGCTTTTAATGAAAATGCCAGTATTTGATTTTATTGTCATTTAAATATTAGAGAACTATTTGAGCAATGGAAATAAATATAAATAAAGGAGTAACCAAGCAGCAAAAGATGTAATGAATGAAATACCAATTAGATCAACAGAATAGAGATAGTTTGGTAGAGTCGTAATTTATATTAGAATTACTTATATCGATAACTATATCAAAAATATAGCTATTGTTGAAATTATTATTGTTAAATCCTATAGTTAATGTTGGAAATAGAGACCATAATCATCCACTGTAAAAACAAATCTGTTTAAACAAACATTTGAAATTTTATTACTCCTGCTACCATAATCTTAATACTGAAAATAATGTGAGTTCCCATTGTGGTGCAGCAGAAATGAATCAGACTAGTCTCCGTGAGGATGCAGGTTCAATCCATGGCCTCACTCAGTGCATTAAGGCTCTCGTGTTGCCGTGAGCTGTGGTGTAGTTCACAGACACAGCTTGGATCCCGTGTTGCTGTGGCTTAGGCTGGCAGTTGTAGCTCCAACTCAGATCCCAGCCTGGGAACTTCCATATGCCGTTGGTGCAGCCCTAAAAAAGAAAAAAAAAAGTCTTTAATATTATTTATAAAATAATTTTTTCATCATTAAAACTAAGTAAATTTAGAGTCCTTGACAAATAAGAAATTTTTATGTTTTTATGTATAGACAAAATCAGTTCAAATGTAAAATTTGGAATTAGCCAAAATTTACGTACTGTTCATATATGATATTTTTCACCAAATGTCACCAGAAACTACTGGTGATGTGCATTTAAATTTTATCACCCAATCAATTCATCTAATGGGAATTGGGAAGGCTGGTCAGCCAAAGCAGAGGAAGTTAAAAATAAAGGTATGTAGTATGTTCTCATTTGTTGAATAAATATTCATTGACTAAATAGAGATAGCATAGTTGTAAAAATTGTGAACAACCACCAAGTGAACCTGTACGTCTCACCGGCAAGCCAATTGGTCATTCATTAGGATAAATAGATTCATTCACTAAATCATTAATTAAATAACCATTTTTTGAACTTGAAAAGAGTTGAATCCTTACAGTGCAAACCTCTGGTTCACATCTCAAGACATTTGATCATTCATTGGATCAGCTCAGCTTCACAAGTTTTCAAAATCTATCCATTCTCACTGAAAAACATTGAAAAATGAATGTTACATGTGAGCTGATCAAACCACATTACACTACATGAAGTTGCTTTACACTTCTTTTAATATGCTTCAGTGATGTTTATAAATCTTATATCCAAAAGCCAGAGCTGAAAAGTGAAATTGCTATTGGTCTAGTGTCCTTAGTTCTATTTGAATAAATGTCTTAATCTTTTGGTTTCCCCAAATGATATATAAAAACACAAATCCAAACTCTTGTGTCTGGAGATTTGCTTAAGTATAAATTGTAAATCCCTGCTGTTCTACTAGTTGCTTGTCTTTATTTTTTCATGTGGCAACCTCAGTGTAATCTCAGTATGGAATTCAGCTAAATTAGAATAAGTATCTGTGTAGAAGCAAATTATGTGTTAGTGTAGTGAGACTTCTGTAAGTCTCACTCTTGGAATTGTTAATTGAGTTTGGGGTAAAAATAGATGAAAAGAATCTTTGTTAATTACATGTGGGCACTGTCTGGAAGGGGTTGTTAAATAGGTAAAGGCAAATATGAATTTTAAAACATCATAAGAAGAACCTGGAGAATTAGTATGAGGAGAGTAAACATGATTTATTTTGAAAAGTAGCTGGGGAAATTTTCAAGGTAAATTGAAATGCCTGTACCATAAAAGAGTTATAAATAAAAATGATAAATAATGTAAACATCATGACTTTCATTCCTAAAAATAATTGAAGACATCTTCTGTATCTAAATTACTTTGTCAAATCAGGGCAGGTAAATTCCCCTGCCATCAGCCCACAGAAAGTCCTGACCTAGATAAATATTTCGATTGTACAGTGAATCATTTCACTAATTTGCAAAAGGCATTATAGCATAGTGCTTAAAAGCCATGCATTTTGAAGGCATCAGACCTGGATAGGTATCAGACCTGGATTTTAAACCTGTTTCTATCTTTTTCTGTATGACCTCAAGTATATTAATTATCCTCTTTATTCTAGTTTCCTCATTTGTAAAATAAAAGTAATATACCCAATTTATAAGATTACTGGGAATATTAAATGAGATAATGTGTGTACATTGCTTCACACGTATGTGGCATATAATTGATTTTCAATGTTTAGCAGCTAATATTATTGATAGCAGTTCTTAATGGGAAATTTAACTTCTAAACTCTTATTTCTTACTTGTCTTCCTTCTTTTGGTAACTTCATGGAAATGCCCTGTACATTAACATTTTCTAAAAGAAGATGGAGAGCAAAGAAGGTGAAAATTAAATTATATACATTTCTTTTATGTTTCCACCTTAAGAATTATGTTCGCAAAAATAAATTTCTAGATACCCTTGGAATTCCACTTTCCATCTAATGTCGAAGCCTAAAGCACATAAACACAGTGTGTACTTTGGTGCATCTGAATCATGTTACCTAGGCTGCGGTATACTTGTAAAATCATGTCACCTACGCTGTAATATACTTGTAGGTATTTTTTAATATTTTAAGACACAATGAAACTGCCTAATGCTTTATATTTACATAATATCTCTTGGAGATTTTCAGTAAACTGCCCTTTCATGATCCTGCTCCTATCCTTCTCTACAGTTCCCTGTGCCTTCTATTTCATCTGCTTCTCACACTGAGAGTTGTAAATATCCTATAAGGCTATGTCAGGATTTCTTATTCTTTTTCTTTATTTGACCAGTGGGCTCTTCCATGCCCAGGGCTACTTTTAACCTTGAATCATGTAATATGAATATTGAGGAGGATTTCAGGTTCAGGAGGTCTTTCATGTGGATAAGTAATTTTCTTCTTCATGTATACTCAAGTACTTTTCCATCCATTTTTTTCACACTCCCTGTAAGTATTTTCCATCCATACAGTCTGCTGTCGTTCAACACTCTGTAAATATTTCTAGAACATTTTCTACTTGTCAAGTGAGTGTACTAAGAACTGGGAATAAGTAATTATATGTATTTTCTGGTCTCAAGATACTCAGTGTCAAAATGATCAGTCAGAAAACTAACAGTCAGTTGTCCTAAAGAGTGATACTTTGTATGGCATGAGTTATTGGAGAATCCTAAGGAATTATATAACTTAGATCCCTGGGAGAGGAGGGTCCCAGATCCCATATCAAAGTGAGTGGCATGTAAGTGAACACCTAAAAGATGGCTGAGAAGCAGTCACGAAGGAGGAAGGATGTTTAAGGAAAATTCTAGTCCACCTTCTGTGATCATCCTTTATCCTCACACTATCATCACACTCAAAACACTTGTGACAAAAGATGTGTGGAAGTTTTTCCCCTACTAAGCAATTCACTGCAACACCAGCAGGGTGTCCTATGGTATAACTCAATTCTGACACCCTCCACCTGGAGATAGCATCAGATCCTACAGGTGAAGGGTTCAGTTCCTACAGGACCAGTCCTACCCTGCTTCATATGGTACTTGCAAATCCAGGTTGTCATCTGTGTTTCTAATTGGATGGGTCTAAATCAGAGATTCTCACTACCCCTTCCCTGAGTTTGATTAATTTAAGAGGAGCTCATGGAACTCAGGAAAACATGTACCTACATTTATCAGTTTATTTAAGGGTATGATAAAGGATACAGATGAACAACCAGATGAAAAGACAACATAGAATGAAGTCTCGGAGGGTCCTGAGCTCAGGACCTTCTGTTCCTGTGGAGCTGGAATGTACTACCCTCCTGGTATATGGATGTATTCATTAACCTAGAAGCTGTCCTGTACTTTTGAGGATTGTGTGAAGGCTTTATTACATAAGCATGATTAATCATTAACTTCATTTCTAGCCCCAGTCCTCTCTAAGGAGAATGGTGGATGGGGGGAGCAAAAATTCCAAGTTTGTAATCATGGCTTGGTCCTTCTAGTGATGAGCCACAATCCAGGAGTCCACCCAGAGCCCCACATTAGAACAAAAGATACTCTGAGTGCTGTTATCGCTTAGGAATTTACAATGATTTTAGGAGCTATGTTCCAGAAACTGGGGGCATAGATAAATACATATTTTTTCAGTTATTTCATGAAGATCATCCCAAATGAATATAAAAACTCACAGGCAAGATGGCATTTTGGGTACATGTGACTGCAAATCCTTCAGTGAGCTGGAATTTGAAATGTGAATAAGAAGATAAAGTTGATCTTCATTATTGTCATTACATAATAAATGCTTAATGTGCATCACATTTGACTAAGTACTTTATAGTACAAACAAAATAAAAAAATAGGCGTTCTTATCCCTCATTTCACAACAGAGGATCATGAACTTGAGGTTAAGAAACTTGTACGACATCATAAAACCAGTAACATGTAAATGAGCCAGGACTCATACTTGCCTTTTAAGAATATTTAAGAATGCTATGCTTCTGGGAATCACTTCCCAAATATACTACTGTTCTGAAGTTACTTGTCTCATAGGCTGTTCTCAAGAAATCTTGAACTTGAGAAAAAATGGTTGTAAAGATGAAAAGATGGTGTAAAGAAGCAAATATCTATAATGTGCTAAGCGCAGTTTTTGGCGCATTGTGAGAGCTCACTAAATGATTATTATTTTGTTGTTGCCTTACTGCTTTTTTCTGTTTCCTTCCTTTACTAAGTTGTAAGCTCCTTGAAAGAAGGACTTTATCTGCATTTTCCCAGTAGTGTCTCATACTTAGAACAGCTATCAATGAATATTTATTGAATACATGGATTAATACATTTTAAACACTTGAGGAATCCCCAAATGTGTAAGTATAGAGAGATGAAATAGATTCTATTATTTTTCCTAAATCGCATTTCTCTTAAGAATCATGTTTATGGCAATTCTCTGACACCTGAAGTTTCCAAAGCATCAATTTCCACTGATGTTTTAGCTATCTTTTGAAAAGGACATCTTCAATTATATGAAGAACTCACTGAAAGATTTTTATTTAATCTTAAATTTTGTTTTCAATAATTATGAACCCTCTGCCTGGAATTTTTTTCTCCCAGAAACTACTTTTTTCCCATCTTATCTTCAGGTCTATACTCAGAAATCACCTAATTCCTAATTAAATTGCACTTGAGAGCATCCTTCCCTTGCTTTAATTTTCCCTTTGCAATTATCACCATTAAAAATGTATTCCATTTATTTTTGTTTATAGTTTCTCTCTCTGACAAAATGAAAGTTCCATAGTCTCTTTCCCTCAACAAGAGTGAATGAAAGGATTTCTGCCTTTTCCCCGTATTATATTTTCCTAATGCCTAAACATCATCAGTGAAGTATGAATGAATATTTGTAAAATGAATGAATCTCTCCAGGTCAAGGAAAACTCTTGTTCAAAGGAAAGAGGGTAGAAGAAAGTCTGTTGAAGACATGGTAGGATCCCTGAAATAATCTGGTAGAAAAAAGGAATGGAGGCTGGGGAATTATTCTAACTGGAAGACTGGTCACCAGGACCACCAGTGGCTGTGTGAGGTCAGAGCTTGTCAGAGATTGATAAGAACTAGAAACAACCTGAAAGAGGCAAAGGTTCAAATAACAAACTTGGTAAACTGCCTTGGAAATATAATGGGTTTGGGAGTGCATAGGAGCAGTGAGTGAGGCTGTTAGAAGTTTAATGAGCTATCAGGAAACATGAAGGTTCAAGGCAAAGCAGTAAACCAGAGAGCAAGAATCATGCAGGTGCCAGGGTTTTAGCTGAAGTACTTTACCTGTTTAAATAACCCGACATTCTTTTATCTTCTTCCAGATACCTTTTGCCATTGGAATATTAAACAGCCTGTAATGCTAGGGGCATAAAGAGCTCATGCTCTTCTTTCTACCTGAAAAGCTGTCTCCCACTGTCTCCCTGGTAAATTCTTAATCATTTTCCAAATTCCCCCTTAGATATTGCATGTATTGTGTTGCTTTCCATATTCCCTGAAATATCTGCAAGGCCACTTAGTTGCAAGTGACAGAAAACCAATCCAAACAAGTTGAGCACAAAAGGGAAATTTGGGGCTTATTTTATCAAAATACCAGGGATACAGTCGATTTAAGAATGGTAAAATCAGGAGCAGGAGTGATTCATCAGTCTCCAGCTTTTCTACCTGCTTTTTCTATCGGAAGGAACTGATGGCAACAGCACCCTGACCATGTCCCACCACCTTACCTTCCACAGTAGAGAAAGAATCTTCCCCCATACCTCTGCTGGACACATTTCTCAAGAAATGTTCTGATTGCCCTGGCTTAGATCAGGAGCTTTGCCATGAGCTCCGGCCACCTGACTGACAGTGCCTCTGGGATTAGAACAGGAAAGGAAAATTCTCCAGGGAAAATGTAAGATATCATCAAAAGTATTATGAATAAACACTGGGCCTTTAAAAAAAGCAAATGGCAACAAACACTTGACAAACCATGTTGGATCAGTTAAAATGACTGTGGAAAGTTTCTCTTGACCAGAGGTTCATGCGGCCTCAGTGGACTATGTGCATGAATATGCATGCAAAATTCTTCCTGCCAGTGAATCTCTCTAAGGAAGGGCCCATACCCTAATTACTACAAAGGAATTCAGAGCGAGAGGGTAACAGTACTTGGAAAGGAAGCGCTTTCTCCCCATACCCACCCACTACCAAGTTCCCTGACTTAGTAGAAGCCCAAGTACAAAGTTACCTGAGACAATGTCACAGAATAAAATGTATAAAGATAAGGACTTTTATTTGATTCCTTACTTCCATTAAATTCTCTTTATCTCAGTTTAATTTGTAAAATATGGGCCCTAAGACCTCCTAATTTGCAGATTAAAATAGTTTAACACAGGGCTTGTCACATAGTGGGTTTTCAGTACATTCCTGCATTTATGTAACAACTGAATAAGCAACAGGGATTCCCAGAAGTGATTCCTCCTACCCACCATGCCATTCTATTTGTAATAGGTCATGCTGTTTAGCAGCGAGGGATCTAGTCCTTCTTTAGTATTCCAGACAATTGCTTGAGCCCTCCCTTTGACAGCTTTCTCTGTCAGCAAGAGCCCAGAGTTCATTTTAAGGCTATCATTCGCTTTTCATTACACTTGCTGTTTGCAAGCTACTTCTCGAGCTACTTACTGCATTCACTTCTCAAGATAGCTGGGAGAATTTCCTTAAGAGGTCTGTGTTACCTTCACTACAGATTTCTTTGTGACCTTCTTCCCCGCCCCCTTTGAACACACTGCAGAGAGGGCCCAACCCCCAAAGCTGCATTCCCAGGAGAGAACCTCTCACTTTCCCCTGTGTGAAAGGAAGAATCAGGCTTATTAACACCTACAATTAAATCAGATGCTGAAGATTTGCTTTCATAACTACCCAGGATAATTTGTTATTGGGCAAAAATAGAACAGAATAAAATCATATTAGAATGATAAGGAATATAGAGGATTCTGCATCAATTCTCCTGTTTCAATTTCTTTTTTTTTTGAAAGAATAGATTTTACATGTTAGTGGTTAAAAATTTGTGTTTCTGGGAATTGTCAGGTATATATTTTCTGAAAAACTTGGAGTGTAATTTTTTTTAACATAGTGACACAACCACATTTGCATAAGGTGTTTTCCCAAATTTGGTGTTTTGACTTTTTTATTGAAGTCATTAACTCATCCTTTCACTGAATCATTCATTAAATCTTTATAGACAGACTGCTCTATTTTAGGCACTAGGGTGTTTTTAATATTTATATGAATTACTGAACAAATGGTAGTTATTCTGTAAACTGAGAGTTAAATTTGGTGTTTAAATATTTTTCAAAAAGATCTGTCTTTACTCCTAAAGTAAATGATGGAAGAAAATGAAGAGAATTTTTAAATTTATTGTTACCTTTGTCTTAACTTATTTGTTAAGTCAGGGGTATTTTCTTAGTGGAATGTCAGCATATAAAACTTGAATTTTTAAAAATCCGTAATAAAATTTTATAATGTTTTGATAATATATTATTGTTTTATGCAAGAGACAAGATGTTAGGAATCTAGTATAAAAAATGATATATCCAGGGACTATTTCATTCTTGTTGTTCCTTTGATGTAATTCATTTCTATGCTAACATGAGAGGGGGTGTCTCTAAAGATTTTCCAGGACTCTAAATCTTTATTTTTCATTATTTTTGAATGAATTAGTTTATATTATCTTTTTTCCACATCCATTTGCTATTTAATTCAACATTTCTATTGAATTCTTGCACATAATAATGCGATGTGCTTCCTATGAAAATGATGTTTTCAATAGGGCAGTCCTTTGAAAGTTATTTTCCCATGAGATATCATTAGGATTTCTGCTCACTAAATAAACAAGCAAATTGAGTAAGTAAATAAAGGAATCAAATAATAGATTTTAATGAGTAAGATAGACACTAAAATAAACACAGATAGTTTGTAAAAAATACAATGGCAGGGTACTTTTTCCCTGAGGACTACATTTTTCAGCTGAGTGTTGAAAGCTGAGTGTTCAGATGGTCTTATCTGTAGTCTGAGCTTCAGGTAGGAAGATAAGCAAGATCTTCAGTTCTGGGTGAGAAAGGGCCAGGTCAGTTTGAGAGACAGAAAAAGGCCATGTGGCAGAGGGATCATGCAGGGTGTTGTAAACCTTGTTAAGAAGTTTAAAATTATGCTAAATAAATTGAGAAAACAGAGAGGTTCTTTAGAAAGGTAAGGAGTGACATGATATAACAAGCTTAGTAGATGAATCTGAATGTTTTGTGGGTGATAGATTGTAGATGGGCGAGAATGGGAGTAACTGAAACAATTATTTGGTAATTACAGTACTACAAGAGAGAATAGCATTTACATAGTTGTTCTTCATTACGTAACGATATGCCCTTAAGAAATGATTAGTCATTAGCATATGCACAGTGTAGTATATGGACTGACTGGGCAATGGGGACCTGATGTATATATACCACAGGGAACTCTACCCAATAGTCTGTGATAATCTATGTGGGAAAAGAATCTGAAAAAGAATGGATGTATGTCCATGTATAACTGAATCACTTTGTTGTACAGCAGAAATTATCACAACGTTGTAAATCAACTATACTTCAATAAAACTTTAAAAAATAAAAAAAGGCACAGTTATATATTCAACTACTGGAAGTCATATAAAAGATCACTTTTTCTCATGAATATGGCTTTGGTATCTGGACAGCAGTGGCAGGCAGCAGGGCAAAAACCTAATCCCTTGATGTCTTCTGTTTATTTGATAATTATTTGTCTGTGTGACATATTGGTCTTATAATTTATATGATTCAATATTTCTTGTATTCTAAATACTATGGACATTGATTTCCTCTAGAATCTACACTGGCACAATATCTGAGTTGATAATATAATAAAGCTTGCCAAGAAACAAGAAATTTATGATATTAATATAAAATATTTTAAAAATAATATTTATAAATAGCAAATATATTTTAAAACACCATTTTTAAATGCCAGAATGCTTTTTTGACTCTGTATATTATTAGATTATTTAAACTACAACTATCTGATAATTTGTTTCTTGGTTCAAATTATCATGTCTATAAAACTGAGCTAAATATTTGCAAGAATTAATTGCCTTCTGAGAATTTTTTTTGTAAATTAACTGTATTTGGACTAGAAATGCTAATAGCTGTTAAAATAATGATAATGAAACCAATTTAGTTCTAAGTGCTCATGATACTGTCACAAAATTAAGTCCAGTTTTTATATTTGCTTGTTTTAAAATTGCAGAGGTGCTATCTCATAGGAAAATTAATGCTCATAATTAGCCTTCAATCTTCAATCTTTTCAGTTATGTTTCTTTTATACTTTAAAAATTCAGACTAATGAAATTTTTATTACATTTCATAAATTGAAAAGTAATTCTGAATTAATAACACATGAATCATGCTATTGATTTGGATACATTTCAAACTAGATAGATACATTTTCTGCCTAGAACATATTTTGAAGTAAATTTCACATCACTATAAATATTATAAATATTATTCAGAATGCTAACCTAAATTTTTAAATTATTTTGAAATAATGAGTAAAATTTAATGTTTATTTTCTGATTATTTGTCTGTATTCATTAGTTTTTAGCCATGTTCAAGTAAACTCAATGTTTTTATATACTTCATGCACTATTTTAGATTTTAAAGACACAGTGCTTTTATTTTGCAGATTGTTGCCTTGCGTGAACAAAATGTTCATATACAAAGAAAAATGGCATCAGGTGAGGGATCCACAGAGTCGGAACATCTTGAAGGGATGGAACCTGGCCAGAAAGTCCATGAAAAGGTATGACACATACAACATACTCTTACATGGAAATGTTTATTTGCTATATCATTTGCCAGGAGTATTAAATATGAAATCCGTCTAATAAACATTCTTCATTATGTTTTGATTTATTGGGCAAAAGTACATTACAATTTCCCTTATCATTAATTGTTCCTAATTTGATTCTCTTAGAAATAATATATGTGTGGGTTTATGCACATATACATGTGTGTGAATTTCTCATTGCTTGCTGTTACCATGATTCTCTTAAAATAATTTAAGTATATATCTGATTGATATACCTGTAACTGAATATCTATATTGGTATATTAATAATGTATATCTAGAACTGTTTAAAATACAATAATACTTTTGTTTTATAATTGATATTATGTACAATGGGTGACTAATCTGTAATCAATCACTCCAAACATATTTTGATAATCTCTTATTTGACTTAGTATTTTTCCATGTGTTTGAGTAGACCCTTGTGGTATTCCTGTAGGAGAGAAATTACATAAAAGGATATCTGAAATCATGAGTCTTTTACTGTCTTTTAGAAAGAATTTATTTTCCCTTTGGGTAGGGCTTAGACCCAGGTCAAGAAAATTAAGTCTGCCTGGCACTTTTCTGTGCTGAACCATTTGTTCCCAGCACAACAGAAAAAAGGTCATTTGCTGGTAGATATGGAATCAGATTAAGATTACAAAGGCATTTGCACATCATGTGCACGGGGCCTAGACAGTCACCAGGATATTTGCCTTTAACGTGTTATATCTTTGGATGATTGAGCTTTATAATGATCAAGACCTCATAATCAGGGGGCTGAATTGGTATCATTGTGAATATCAACAGCTTTTAAAACATAGAGATTAAGAAGCAAGTGACTGGACCACAAAACAAATAGCGCTAGACATCTTGCCAGAAAATAAATTGAGCACTCCCTCGTTTATCCTTTTAAACAAATGGAGGGGCTTCTTATGTTTCCTTCTTTGAGTGTAAAAGCCAAAGAAGCCAAGTAAACCAGACTAATTTCCTTATATTGTCCTCAGTACTGGTGGCTGAGACGCAGACAACTCTTCATTGCAGGCTTTATTATTTTAGCCTTTACCCATGTATTTTATAGAAACCTTAAAGTAGGTGTTAAGAATAAACTACATGGAGTTTCCATTGTGGTGGAGTAGAAACAAATCCAACTAGTGACCAAGAGGTTGCAGATAACCTGGCCTCACTCAGTGGGTTAAGGATCCGACATTGCTGTGAGCCATGGTTTTGGCCTTCAGCTGTAGCTCCAATTCAACCCCTAGCCTGGGAACCTCCACATGCTTCATATGCCATGGGTATGGCTCTAAAAAGCAAAAACAAAACAAAACAAAGCAAAACGAAATACACCGTATAGTCTGGCAGATTTCATGAGCTCTATTTAAAATTTGAATAAAATCTAATTCTCTTTTCTTCAAGTAAGTAAACTGACTTTGGTTCAGTAAATAAACCACCAAGCTCTTTAGAATAAGCTGTCTGCACACAATACTCAGTTTAGGAAACCAACTTGTAATTTTTCTATTACTGTTTCATTTTAATTATGTCATCTGTAATACAGTGCTATGCCTTTCCTCAAAGAATTACAGAATCACACTGGTTTGAGTATGGCGTTATGGTCATCTAATATTTTTCTTAGAAGTCTTCAAAATGTAATCATGCCACATTATTCTAATACACACTAAAATTAGAGATGCTTTTCAAAGACATAAAGAACTTAACATCTTGTCTATTCTCTGACAAGACATTTGGTGCTATAACCCTTAAATATTCAGGGATTATAGAATATAAGACAATTCATGTCAGATTAAAGTTCAGAACCTGGTTACAGAATTAGAATGAAGACCTATAATTGATGTTTATCTCTGTTGGACTGTTGAGGATTCTGAGTAATTGGGGACCTAAAGTACTTGTTTTTAACTTCTTTGCCTTTCAGTTCTGGGTGAAGGCATTATAGCTAGTCTAGAGGATAAATTCTATGTCATTGCTAACTCACTTTTTTTGTTGTTGTTGTTAGGATGAAACTAAATATTCTTACATGTAATTATCAATACTACTAGTATTGTTTAAAATACCAGGCCACTGTCCTGCAAGATAACCCTAAAATATATGTCATATTTTTTTTAATTTTAAAAATAATTAAATTGTGCTTTAATTCATACTATTCCTGATATGATTCAAGAATGTACTTTAAAAGTTTTATATCACATTTCTTTGCCTGACATTTTGTTTCCAGCTTCATTGAGATATAATTGACATGTAAGATTATGTAAGTTTTAGGTATGCAGTGTGATGACTTAGTATACTGATTATGTAAGCTTAAGGTATGCAATGTGATGAGTTTGTATACGGATATATTGTAAAGTTATTACTATGATAAAAATAGTTAATGCATTCATCACACAGTGTTGGGGGTGATAAAAATGTTTAAGATTTACTCTCTTAGCAACTTTCAAGTATGCAATATTATCTATAGTCTATAGTCACAATGCTATACATTAGATTCCTAGAACTTAATCATCTTCTAACTTCTGACATTTTTGATAGAAGATGAATTAGTATCCTAATTGTTATTTTTATCGCACTTGTATAAATGCTACTAAATTATACACATGCATATTGTAAAGCGTCTTTTCAAAATTATCCCCTCTAAAATGATTAAAGTACATCAATACCATTGAATAACAAGTGCTATAGGATTTTAGTTTAAATCCTAACACAATTTTTTATTACAAACTATTTAAAAGGTATCTTCAAACAAAGTAAAAGAGAATATTATTTTGGGGAGTGTCTATGTAATGAAGGTTATCAGTGTAGGATAATGGTAGAATTAGTGTATAAATTGCAAAGTGGTTGTTGGGAAAAAAACACAAAACTATTGTTAGATACTATGGAACTGTCAGAAAGTGACTTGTAAATCCTAGTCACCAGTATTACCCTTTGTTTAGGGCAGGGAAGTTACTTAAATTACATAGTCAGGGTGGGTCATTAGCCAACAGGAGATGTTTTACGTCAGTTGCATGAAAACTCTGTTGACAAAATAGTTGGTAAAAATAGTCTCACAAAAGCACACTCTGAAACAGGCCTATTACTCATAGAAAACTTCTGTAATTATTACGAACATTTTAAAAACAAAAATGTAAAGAAAAAATACACTTAACCAAAACAAGTTTGTTTCTGTGTGCCACATAGTTAATTAGTAGTTCTAGAAGAACATAAATATTCACAGAATAGTAAAAATTTTCAGAACTCTAAATTTTCCCTCATTAAAAGTTCAGATCTAGGATCAATAACTTTCTTCCCATTGCTTTCTAGATGGGAGTTAAGCTTGTGAAAAAAATTTTAATGAACATGCTGCTTTTGTAAAAGAGATAATAATGCTCCTGACTCATATATTCTGTACTTCCAATTATTTTTTTCTAGCTGCAAATGTTTGCTAAGTGATGTTAATAAGCAGAATGTTAAATAGTGGTTGAGGTTCAGAAGACATAGTCCCTGGAACAAATATGCTAAGAAACTGGAGTGAAAATAATCTGCCTAAATTGATATTGCAAAACATGCTGAATAAAGTGGTATCAAAAATGATATTAGAGTTTAAAGGAAAGATACCTTAATTGTGCTAGGAACTGTCAGACAGGGTATGGATTAGTGACTTGTTTGAGGTCAGTGGAAATGGATTCAAATCCCATCTCTGCCGATTACTAGCTGTGTGTCTTTATGCTATAACCTCCCTGAGCAACATTTTATAGATAAATAGTCATGCCTAACTTATAGCTTCATTGTAAGGCATAAAAACACTGACTCTGAATGACAAAATTCTTGACACATTGACTGCAAGCAATAAGTAATGTGGTTAAAATACTTACTAATAGTGGGTTTTCACCATCATTCATTTTTTCAAAAAATGTGTAATGGTAATATTATTGAAATTGGTACTGTTCTAGGTATTGGGGATGCTGATGAGTAAGGCAAATGAGGACACAGGCAATAAGCACAGGCATGTAAAAGGGAGTGAATGTGATCAAGGGACCAGTGAAAGGTAGGTGGAGAGGACATTAAGTTGACAGCAGTAGTTCCATTGTGACTCAGTGGGTTGGCATCCAGCGTTGTCACTGCTGTGGCTCTGGTTACTGCAGTGGCACAAGTTTGATTCCTGGCCCAGAAACTTCCACATGCCATAGGGCATGGTTAAAAAAAAAAAAGTGTATAAATAGACATGGCACTGAAGGGCTTTTCAGGAGGTAGGGTTTGAACTGGGACCTGAAATAGGACAAGGAGTCAATGGAAAAGCTTAAGGAGTTTATGAAACAAAGGAGAGACTAAGTGCAAATGCACAAGGGGTGGGAGAGAGTTTTTGGGCACATTCTTGGGAAGAAAGGATGACATGGTAACTGAGCCTAGTTGTCAAAAGAGAGAAGCAGGAGACAGAATAGATGAAGGGCAGTAAGCAGGGGCCAAATCATTTAAGTTCTTGTTGGCTGTGGGAGGGAAATTTCTCTGAGCAATGGGAAAAACAGAAGTGCTTTAATCATAGAAGCCTTTTTTTTTTTTTTTTTTTTAAAGCGCCACACCTACTAGGAAGTTCCTGGGCTAACACAGTTGCCAGCTCACAGCAGCTCATGGCAATGCCAGATCCTTTAACCCACTAAACAAGGCCAGGGACTGAACCCATATTCTCATGGATACTAGTTGTGTTCTTAACCTGATGAGCCACAACAGGAATTACTAAATGTAGAACCATCATGATTAGGTACTTTAAAAAAAAATTAATTTTATGTCCACTTTTTCACATATCAGACTTCTGAAGTAGGTAGAGATATTGCCTTTTCTTAATTTTATAGATAATGAAATTGAGGCTTAGTGAGAAGGATTGTCCAGAGAGGGACCCTGGTCTTCTCACCTCCTTTGTGCTCTCACATTCCTTCATGCCAGGATGTTTTCTCTGGGTGTTATTATTGATTTTTAAAAAGTCATTCTAACCTACTCTTATTTTTTTTTTTGGTCTTTCATAACTATGCATATTTGTTTTCTAGAGTGGATTATTTACTTATATTTAAGATTACTCTCTTTAGAAAATTCTTTAATATTTTCCCACAAATTCTCCCAGTTTTTTTTTTGTTGTTTTTTTTTTGTTGTTTTTTTTTTTAATCTCTAAACAGATGGTCAAAGACAATGGCATTTAAAAAAATTTGGCTACCATGAGTATGACTTTTAAATCTGGGTGAAAGTGGCCTGCAATTTAGCAGGTCTTCCTCTGGCCCGCTGTGCCCCTCTCTACAGAATGAAGAGTCCATGGGCCCAGGGGAAATTACACAGTGAGCCACACCACCCCTTCTTGCCCACATGACAAGTTCCTGGAAGCCCTAATGACTAGACAGATCTTAGCTTTCAGAGCCTTTATGAGCTTCTTTCTAGGAGCAACCTCTGTGGCCTGCCCCAACTCAAGTCACCCATTTCTGGACCTAAGAGGAAGCCAAAGGATACCTGTTTTCTGAGTCACATGTAGTTTGAAAGTGCTGGCATAAGTGTCCACATATATACAGGTAAAATAGACCAGTATTCTGGAAGGAACTGAGGCTTAGAAGTGAAGGAGAACAGGTTACAGCCCAGGGCTGTAACAAGTTGTGATATGGACCTTCAAGGTATCTGTGAATTATTCATTAGAATCTGGTCTAAAGGCCAGTGTGAGGGTGTAATTTCAAAGAAGATGATAGGATTTATTTTTATATGACAGTCTGTTGGCTTGATTTATAACTGTTACATATTTGGATTTATGGACCTTAGGTCTCTTTGTTTTTTGCCTCGGGCTTCACAAACAGTAAGGACCCATCTGTACGCTACCCACTGTAAGAAATTACCATTTAGTTTCAACATTTTAGTATGCATGTATATGTACATATGTATGTATACATCTGTGTGCCTGTGTGTGGAAAACTGAAACTGCAGTCTCACAAATTAAGGGTTACACTTTACTATATGTAGCACATTTTGATATTTTTCATTCATCAGAGACTGAGGAATTACTGTAGTTCTTCCCAGAGCTAAGGATAAAGTGAGTGGCTGATCTTTCCAAAGATCACACAGTGAATGCATCCTTAGCACATCGTGGGAGGTCCTTTCCAAACTGGTTGGCCTCTTCTCCTGCTGCAAGCTGCTTTGCTTATCACCACACTTTGAACTTCGGTACTCTGAAAGGACTGAGCTGATGCTTCCCTTTTCACAAGTATTGCTCTTATCATTCTCTCCCCTTAGAATTAAACATTGATTTGTGACTGTTCTTTGAATTAAAACAAAAGCAACCATAATAATCAGGCAATGGTAATATATAAATGTGCAAGCTGAATAAATATAACATCATAAGTTTAGACTTTTGTTTTCATTTTTTCATTTCTTCAATTCCTGCTGGAAGGCAGAGAGTTATGGCCAAAACATATAAAACAAAATGGCAAAAATAATTCTCACATGAGAAAATCTAATTATTAAGTGTCCATTGGTTGCGTTCTGTGCGTGAAGCACATTGAGATGAATTGTTATAAGAAATGAAGTATGGAATGTGCCTTTACCAAAATTAAGGCTTTGTGGATTTTTATCAATACAACACTATGTTTTAGACTGAACTGCCAGTGACAAAAATGGGCACCTAGAAAAAGTTAACATAGTTATGTGAGCAGTATGAATATCAGAGATGAAAAAGCATCTTGATTCCCTCATGCTATTGTTCCATATTATGAAATGTGATAATATGCAGATTGTGCATAATCTCACACAAACCTGTTAGATGTACCTTTTGTTGTTTGGCTTATGAATACACCTCAGGTCTATTGAAAATAACTATAAAACATCATTTATCACAAATGGCACTCTTTTAAAGAACTCTATATGTTCCCGCTGAAAGCCTTCATCAATAGGGATGTCTCCAGTTATTAACTATATTTTGCCCATCTTTATATTCCTTCTTCACTCTATGTCACCTGCTACCAGCAATTGTTCATCCAAAAGTTCAGATTTTATTAATTGTGGCTTATTTCATGCATCATCAGTTAAGCCCCAATTTCTTCTCTATGAAAGATAATTATGATTTGAATTTATTTGCATCTCAGTAGCCCTACCAGCATATTTTCTGTGTCTTGATCTCATATAGAATGATCTAATTCTTCATAATAACATGGGGATAAAATATATACTTCTCTTTTATACATTGATTGCATTTTAAAGCAGTGAAACCAAATAGAAGGGTGAGGTTTATTAATCTGCCATCTTGGGGCTGGTACGTCTCCCAGGAAAGAGACGATCCAAGTATAGCTCTCAATATATGAGGCTGGAGTGGCCCAGAGGTCTATTATTGGCTAGAAAAGAGCCCAGAAGAGTCAAAGTTAGGCTGTTTCATGGTTTGTCCATATGTACATGAAGTTAGCCTTTATCAATTTTATAGGAGTTGAGTTGGAAAAGAAGATTAGGAACAAAAAGGCATCTTTTAAATATAATAGCAAAAATAAGAAGTAAAATTCTTCTAATGTTATATGGGAACTTCTTAAGTTCAAAACAAGTCTCTCTCTGAGTGTAGTGACTGGATAATTTTAATGGATGGACATGAAAGTGGAAATGACTCTTCTATCTTTAAGATTTAGTATCACTTGTATCATTAGCCCAGATTTGAGGGAAGCAGAATAAACACATCTTTGCTGAAGTAGTTCACTTTCATACTTTAAAAGTCTGACTGATTCACAAGAGTTTGACAGAAAGTTTATTCATTTATCTCTGTCCTATTGTCATAATTTGAGTGTCTGTTTTGTACTAAGGACTCTGCTTTCTTATAGGGATATAGAGAAGAACAAGTAATTTTTCTTCCTCCTCTATTGTTTAAGCTAATCCAGGAAAATTTTTAAGTCTATCATGCAGATGCTCTGTAAATGATCTAATTTTATTTTTCACTTTGGTAGAGTTTATCCATCTTAGCATTTCTCATAAAGCACTCGTTCATCAGAAATTTAATGGGTGTTTTACAGAGCCTACTGCCCCCCAAAAAGAGACAATAATATTATGCTCTACAATTCTGAACTGTCACATTTACTGTATTATTTATTAAAATATACTAAAATTCCACAAGGGTAAACATAGTATGCGCTTTCTGAAAATGATATGACCAGAAATCCCCTTTATCTGTAGGGGATTTGCCTATGTCAACATGAGTATTCTGAAGAATATCCCTTAATTCTGGCTCCAGCCTTTTAAAGATAGGCAGATTATTCTTCAAAGCTGTCCATAAACATCATCAATAAAAGGGCTACACACAAGTAAGAACAACATAAATAACTTGTTTAATTCCCTTTACTGTTTCCCAAAGTACTCTTACATAGTTTTTTTATTTAATCCCCTTAATAACTTGGTGAAGTTTGTAAAGCAAAGACTACTGGCTCAAAGTCATCTAGCTTATGAGCAGGAGGAGCCAAGATAAATAGCATAACAAGTATATAAATATTAAAAATGAGCAGGGGTGAAAAGTAGCACGGAACTACCTGATTTCATGGGTTTCAAAATATAAGAGTATTTACTGTCTCAAAACATGAAAGAGCTAATTAGAGTGAGCATGAGTCTTTTAAAAATTCAAAAATAAACCTTGGACTAAGAAAACTTTGTTACCCCTGTGTTGATGTCTCAGCAATCATCTAGTCAAATCCTTCTCCAGCAATTCTTACTGTCCTTTCCTTTGTCACCAGTTCTTTTTCTGCCTCTATCCCTTTCCTATAACAAAGTTCTTCCAATTTAAAAGACATTGTCTTTTTTCCTTCAGTTACTTTTCCTTCAGTTACTGCTCTATTTTCTACTCCCTTTTGCAGGAAAGCTCTTCAAAAAAAAGTCATCTAATGGCGCTCCCCAATTGCTTTCTTTGTAAACCTAATCCAATAAGGTCTTTGCTCCACCACTCCACAGAAACCTCAGCTGTTACCAGCATCACTAAGTCTACATTGTAAATACAGTGGCCAGTCCTCAGCATTTCTTGAGTAGATATCAAGTTGTTCACACTTTCCTCCTTGATTTACCTTCATGCTTTGCTTTCATTATAGGAAATAGCACTCTGTTTTCTTTTAGCTGACCAGTAGCTCAGTCTTAACTTCCTTTCTTGGATCATACTCTCTTCCTGACTTTTTTAAAGCATCGAGATATTTACTTTATGTCCAATAAGATTGTTTTATCCTGAGAGTTACATTAAATTTGCTTAAAACTCCTATTCCCATCCAATGAAAATTCCAGTATACTTTCTAAGATTTTTTCAAATTCTAGAAAGTTTACATTCTCATGGTCAGACCTTGCTCTATTAGTTATTTATTTATATTTATTTATGTATTCATTATTCATTTATTATGTATTTTTGTTAAAGTATAGTTGATTTACAACTTTATATTAGTTTCAAGTATACAACATAGTGATTCAACATTTTCAAAGATTATACTCTATTTAGAATTATTATAAAATATTGACTATATTCTCTCTTTCTTCTTCTTAATGTTGTGGTGACTCAGGGCTCAGTCCTTCATTTTTTCTCTCAGTAATTTCAAACCATCTCATAACTTTAAACACTAACCGTAAGCTAATGACTCACAAATTTTTACTTCTAGTTCAGAGCTTACAACCAAGCTCATATATCCACATACCTATTGAACATCTATCTCCATTTGTTTTTCTAAAAGGCATTAAAAATTAAAATGTCAAAAAACTTACCTTTGAATGTCCCTCTCCAAAACTCTCTACACTATTTGCCATCTCAGTTGATGGAAATCTCATCTTTCCACATGCTCAATCTAAAGAATTTGCAGTTGGCTTCAAGGTCTCCCCATGTCTCATACCTCATGTCAAACTGTAAAGAAATTCTGTTTACTCTACCTTCAAAATATATTCAGAATTTGACAATTCCCCACCACCTCAACTAAGCACTGTGGCCTAACCCACTATCATCTCTCACCTTGATTATTGTAATCTCCACCTACCAAGTCTCTCTTCTTCTCCCATGGGCCCTCACTGTTCCTTTTTAACATGATATGAATCAGTGATGTTTTAAAACATAAACCTGAACATGTCAATCATATCCTCAAAACTCTGCAAACATTTCCCATTTCCACAAGGCTGTACATGATTTGGCTTTCCTTATCTCCTGACTTCATCTCTACCTTCAGCTTAGCCATACTAGCCTCCAATTGACTTCTGACTTGCTCTTCCCTCTGCCTGGAATGCCGTACTTCCAGATATCTGCATGGCTCTCTCCCTCACTTCCAGCAACTCCTTTTTCAAATGTCATTAACATTTCTAATGTAAAGTATAATTCATTTATTTATATTATCTATAATTTATAGCCTGTCACCTTAGCTAAGAATAAACTCCATGAGGGTTAACATCTCTGTTTTATTCCTAGTGAGTCTTAGGTGCATAAAACAGCTCCTGGCATGTGGTAAGCTTTTAATAAGTGTGTGTTAAATAAATAAACAAATACCATATTAGCTATTATAACTTTTTTTTTTGTCTTTTTGTCTTTTTAGGACCACACCCACGGCATATGGAGGTTCCCAGGCTAGGGGTCCAATGGGAGCTGTAGCCGCCAGCCTAAGCCAGAGCCACAGCAACATTGTATCCGAGCCACATCTGTGACCTACACCTCAGGTGATGGCAACTCTGGATCCTTAAACCACTGAGCAAGGCCAGGGATCAAACCTGCATCCTCATGGATGCCAATCAAGTCCCTTAACCGCTAAGCCACGACAGGAACTCCTAACTATTATAACTTTAAGTCTTGATTCTTAGAGCTTGATTATAATTCAGGCTTTGAAATCCCACTTTAAAACCCTATTGATATTTTCATTGGAATTACTTAAGCAAATAAATCAATTTGGTGAGAGCAGTCACCTGTATGATATAGTGTCTTGCTATCTGTAATATGGTTTGAGTCTCCAGTTATCTGTGTATTGTTTTATGTCCTTCAATAAAACTGTTTAATTTTTCACATAGAGGGCTTAGAGATTGGTTAGATTTATTTCTGGGCACTTACAGTTTTGTTGCTATTAAAATTATTTACTTTTAATTTTTTCTGGTATGTTAATAATGGTATATAAAGGTATAACTGATTTTTAAATATCAGGATGGCATCCAGCAAACTCTCTAACTTATGGGTAGTTCCAAGAGCCTTTGAACTTTTCTTCATGTTTAAACAAATAAGTAGTTTTATTCTCTCACCTCCTGCTCCTCAGTTTTATTTTACTTCTTTTTATTGTCAGTACAATGCTGAAAATCAAGGGTCAGATGGAGTTCCCTTCGTGGCTCAGTGGTTAATAAATCCGACCAAGGACCATGAGGTTGCAGGTTTGATCCCTGGCCTTGCTCAGTGGGTTAAAGATCCGGCGTTGCCATGAACTGTGGTGTAGGTTGCAGACGCGGCTCGGATCCCGCACTGCTGTGGCTGTGGCGAAGGCCGGCAGCTACAGCTCCTGTTAGACCCCTAGCCTGGGAACCTCCATATGCCGTGGGTGCGGCTCTACATAAAGGCAAAAAAACAAAAAAAAAAGAAAATCAAGGGTCAGAATGGCATGTTTATATTTATAGTCTTCACAGTATCACTTTTGAAAACAGGTGGCCCCTAAAAATCAAATGCTATCTATGCACCATAGTAATAACTCACCAACACAGAGCTTAAATGAAACCATTCCATGCCATTCACTGGCCTGGTTTTGAAGTTCCACCAACAGCGGTGTCATTCCCTAACAGTGGTTCTTCAAAGAGGATTTCCTTTCTCCAGGTTATTCCAGATTATGGCTTAGTTTCACACTTAAATTCCCAAATGCATCAAGGCTATTGACACAGAAGTATTTTTCCAGTCTCCACACACCAGACTAGAACCTCTGCTCACACTAGATAGCAGATTCAGGTCTCAGTTCATACACTTACTTCCCTCATGGTAGGTTCTCCTTATGAACCCTTATCTGAAGCCATCAATCATCTTTGTCTGTAGGAGAATTTGGAATAACTTTGAACTTCACAGTTAAATAGAGAGCAACTGAATGTCTCCTATTTCCTCTCCCTCCTGAGGTTTTGTGTTTATTATGAAACAACGCCCACCCATGATCTTACATCAGGACGCAGTGGAAGAGATAATTTGTCAAGACTCCATTAAATATTCTTCTTCTGGGACAGGGATATATCCTTTTCTTATATGTACACATCTAAAAGAATAGCTTAGTGTTCTTCCAGCTGGGATGATCCTCTTCTGTGTTACGTCTTTATTCTATAGCTGAAGAAAGAAACATTTGAAGACCTTCAATTGAAAACAAAACAATAAAAACAAACAAAAAACCTCTTATACAAACTTCATCTCCTTATACTTCTATGTAAATCATTTAAGAATTTTACAAATGAATATTTTTCCACATTAATAATTCAGTATTTTATTTCATGTTGTAATATGGGAAATGGCTACCTTGTAAATTTCTTAGAGTTTTTAACATATATATATCATGGAAACACTGACTAGAAAGTTCTCATGTTTCATTTAGATTTAACACTATAAAATGAAGTATATTTCTTTGAAGCCACGTACATCAGATATAGTGAATGAACTGTATTCTAGTTTAAACATTATGAGAACATTGGAATTTCAGTATAATAGAGATTCCTCAGATGAAAAGATTCTTGCTTTTATTTATTTTTTGTTATAGTTGATACAAAATGTGCTAATTTCTGCTATACAGCAAAGAGACTCAGTCTTTCAGTCATATATGTATTATATATATATGTATATGCATATATATACACACACATATATATATAAATAACATATGCTATTTTCCATCATGATATCCCAGGAGATTGGATATAGTTCCCTGTGCTATACAGCAGGACCTTATTGTTTATCCGTTCTAAATGTAATAGTTTGTATCTACTAACCCCAAACTTCCAGTCCTTTCCACTCCCTCCTTCCTCCCCTTTGGCAACCACAAGTCTGTTCTCTATGGAAGTGAGTCTGTTTCTGTTTTGTTTATAGGTTCATTTTGCCATATTTTAGATTCCACGTATGAGTGATATCATATGGTATTTGCCTTTTTCTTTCTGACCTACTTCACTTGGAGAATCCCTAGTTGCATTCATGTTGCTGCAAATAGCATTATTTCATTCTTTTATGGCTGAGAGGTATTCCATTTTATGTATATAACATGTCGTTTTAATCCATTCATCTGTTGATGGACATTTGGGTTGTTTCCATGTCTGGCCTATGGTGAATAGTGCCGCATTGAACATAGGAGTGCATGTATCTTTTTGAATGAAAGTTTTGTCCAGATACTGGGACTGCTGGATCATATGGTAGTTCTATGTTTAGTTTTCTGAGGTACCTCTATTCTGTTTTCCATAGTGGTTGTACCAATTTACATTCCTACCAGCAGCTTAGGAGAGTTCCCTTTTCTCCACACCCTCTCCAGTATTTATTTGCAGACCTATTAATGTTGGCTATTCTGACTTGTGTGAGGTGGTACCTGATTATAGTTTTGATTTGTATTTCTCTAATAATTAGTGATGCTGACATCTTTTCATGTGTCTACTGACCACCCACATGTCTTCTTTGGAGAAATTTAGGTCTTCTGCCTATTTAGGTCTTCTGCCTATTTTTCAGTTGAGTTGTTTGTTTTTTGTTGTTGTTGATTTGTATGAGTTGTCTGTATGATTTGGAGATTAAGCCCTTGTCAGTTGCATCCTTTGCAAATATTTTCTCCCATTCTGAAAGTTGTCATTTTGTTTTGTTTATGGTATCTTTTGCTGTGCAAAATTCCCAGTTTGATTAGGTCCTATTTATTTATTTTTGTTTTTATTTCTTTCTTTTGCCTTGGGAGACTGATATAATAAAACATCTGTTCAATTTATATCAGAGAATATTTTGCTTCTGTTCTTTTCTAGGAGCTCTATGGTGTCAAGTCTTAAGTTTAAGTCTTTAATCCATTTTGAGTTTATTTTTGTACATGGTGTGGGGGGTGTGTTGTGATTTTATTGATTTCCATGCAGTTGTCCAATTTTTCCAGCATTGCTTACTGAAGAGACTGGTTTTTTTTTTCCCATTTTATATTCTTGACTCCTTTGTTGAAGATTAAGATTCTTGCTTTTAGGAGTTCCTGTTGTGGCTTAGTGGGTTGAGAACCCAGCATAGTGTCTGTGAGGATACAAATTCAATCCCTGGCCTGGCTCAGTGGGTTGAGGACCTGGCATTGCTGAGGCTGCAGGTGCAACTCCGATTTAGCGCCTAGCTCATAAACTTCCAAATGTTGAAGTGTGGCCCTAAAAAAGAGAAAAAGATTCTTGCTTTTAAATTTGGTAGAAATTTTTAAATGGCTTAGAATTTCTGTGAAAATAATAAATATTTTATACTCATTAACAAAACAGTGTTGATAACATTAAAGTAAGAACTGACATGTAAAGGTCTATTGCTGAATATTGTAATAAATAAAATTATTGGGAATTTATTGTATCATCATGAGTTTGCACATCCATGTCGAACAGTAAAACCATTAATGGGGAAGTAACTATAAGAAATCATGTGGTCTAGAAACCTTCCAGGCAGGGCAATATTTAGTCAACTCTATTTTATTTTAGTCTTTTTTTGTCCTTTTATGGCTGCACCTGCGGCATATGGAGGTACCCAGGCTAGGGGTCTAATCAGAGCTACAGCTGTCGGCCTACGCCACAGCCACAGCAACGCCAGATCCGAGCGGCGTCTGCAACCTACACCACAGCTCATGGCAACACCAGATCCTTAACCCACTGAGCAAGGCCAGGAATTGAACCCACAACCTCATGGTTCCTAGTCGGATTCGTTAACCGCTATGCCACAATGGGAACTCCTATTCAACTCTATTTTAGAGGTGTGTTCCTTTTCCCATTCAGAAATAATAGATAAAGTCAAGTCATTCCTTTTAAAATATTATATTTTTAAAAAGTAATTATTTCCTTGAGTCTCTGATCACATCTTTTATTACATTTATTTCACCAATCCTTTTACTATTTTATTACTTTGTAGCTTTCCCTCTTTATGCTAGACAGTTTTTTAGGTTTGATGAATAATTTAGAAATAGGTATTAGTAAAGTACCTGGATAATATAGATCTGTGGCTCTTAACCTCAACTAAACATTGAAATTACTTAGGGATGTTTTAAAACAATTATGTCTAGAGCCCACCCTTGGATACGGTCTAAAATAGTTTCCATTGTAAATTCTTATTCAGTTTGTCCAAGAATTCTATCTAATGTGTGGTCTTAGTTGAGAATAACTTATATGGAGTATATATATTACTTCTGCTTTGTTCTAAGCTCTAGTTTTGCAGTGATTGTAGAGAGGTGATTTATATATAATGAAACAAAATTAAGGCGCTATCGTGGAATTAGAAATAACAGCTGTAAATATTATGCTGGAGAATTTAAAATCAAAGACAGAATGTTTGTTTGTTTTTGATATTGAGGTGTTGTACCACTGTTTTTTTTTAAACATTACAGTATTCTTTAATATATGCTAAACTAGAAGTAGAATAAAAATATTAATGGTTAGTTCGTTTTGCCAAAGATTATCAAATCCAAAGAGAACTGTGTTCCATTTTTTTTAACCTGGTAAAATATGGAAGAGCATGTCTAAATTCCTGGCTTCATCTCATGAGAAGTCCCTGTGATTATGACATGGTGAGTCTTCTGGGACCTCATTCAGTCCATTTGTTCTTACACGCAGGCTATGTACTAGGACCATATTATTCATTTTAATGTATACTTATAATGGTTTCTTAAGTTCATTTTTAGTTTTTCTACTATAAAGATAATTCATCTATATAATGCTTTTCAAACAGGAGAGAAAAAAACTAAATTATCTTTCATATTTGCTTTTCTCAAAAATATTTTCATAAACTTTATGCAATGACAGCTAAATATATTGTCTCTATATTTTGTTTCATTTTGAATCCTTACTACTTTTTATAAAATCCATCTCATTTATTAATATAAATATTTATTCATTCATCTACAAATATATCTTAGTGGAAGATGCTGTTCTAGTCACTAGAGACATAAGAATAATCAAAATATTTGTTTAGTCACCAAAAGTCTAGTGCACTGCATGCCAGACATCTTTCTAGGTACTTGTAAATCACCAAAGAGTAAGAATGTAAAGATTCTTTACCTCCTGAAGCTTATAACCTAACAAGTTGGGAGAGGTCAGCAGACAATAAACAATGAATACAAATAAGTAAATTACCTAGTATGTTAGAAGATGATAAATTCTATTGAAGAAAAATTAGAGAAACACAGAAGGATCAGGAGTCCTATGGAGATGTAGGGGTGGGGACAGTTTTCACTTTTAAATAAGGTGGTCGGAACTGGCATCGTTGAAATTGTTGAGGTTTTTAGTTATCTTAGAGAAGCAGTGAGTTTGCCAGGGTGGCTGAAGCGAGAGAGCAAACTGGAGAATTGGATGGGAGAGTTCAGAAGGGTGAGGACATGGGGACAAGGGGAGGGAGTAGGGAAGAGAAAAGAGAATGGGGGTCAGTGGTTATCGCTCATTTTAAGATTTCACTTTATGAAAAACCATTGCAGTGTTTTGAGCAGAGGAATGACTTGATCTGGCTATCATGTAGTAAGATCACCATGGAGCACTCTGGATGTTTTAAAAATGAACATAATAGGACAAGGTTAGAAAGAAAGAGACCAGTTGGACCAGTTGAAGCGTTATTACAATAATTCTAGTGAGAGTAGATAAGGCAGACACTGGCTGGTGTTGAGCAGGAAATCCCCCAGCTACCAATCCCAGGTAAGGATTTGAATGAAGGATTATAAAGATCACAACAATACCTGTCAACCACCAGAGTCGGAGCCCAGAAACCTTGGCCTACTGCATCTTCTGAGGGTTCAGAGTCAGCAAAGAGGACTGACCACACAAGGGACTCCTTGATACACAGGGAGTAAGATCAGATATATTGAAAAGGTAAGGCAACATGATTTTCTAATAGATTCCCACTGCTCTTCTCATAGAATATTCCTCTGATTCCTATCTTACCCAGAGAAAAAGTCAAAGTTCAACAATAATCTCAAGAACCCATATCATCTGCCCATCTATTTCCACTCCCGTCCTCTTGCTAGTTCAATCCATTATAATCATGCTAGTTCCCCTTGAAAACCCTTAAACAACTGTGTCTACCAATCTTTGATCTTTCTGACTAGAACAATACTTTCCTCACAGAAAGGAGAAGAGAGGCAGCAGCAGCAGCATCCGTAGCATGCTCAAGTCTCTCATGGGCAAAGGACTGGTCCTTCCTGATAGCTGAGACAGGATAATGAACTGCATGCACCCCTTTCATGTGGCAGGGGAAGCCCCATTCCTTTCCCATGAGGGGCAGATAAATTAACGTTGCTGGCCAAGTGACGTATGGCACATGCAATACAAGGAAGTTCACTGTGTACCTAGAACAGAGGAATGTTTCTCCTAATAAGGAAGAAGAGTTGGGGGCTAAGTTATACTTTGACATCTAGCTTCCAGGTAGGTAAATATTCCAGACTCAGGGCATTGACTAGGCAATCCTGGAGAGGGTTGGTGATTTACATGAAGACTACTTCTCCAACAGGTAATAACCGTAGAGGGAATGAAGATGAGTCATATTTAGACCTATTGCACAGGTAAGGCAAACTCATTTTTATAATAGACTTGATAGGAAATGTGAGAAAATGAGAGGGCTTGATGATGATGCCAAAGTTTTCAACCCCTAGAAGCACATGGAAGGATGGTTGTTAACCAACTGAGTTGGTGAAGGTTGAAACAGAGTTGGAGGAGAGGCCCAGGAATTTTTTTGAACAATGTGCATTTAGTTGGAATGTCTATTTGATGTTCAGGTTGGAAAATTAAATAATAGTTGAATATACAATAATATACAGGTTAGGACTTAAGCCTGAGATAGAGAGAAAATTTTAGAAATACATATTTTAGTGGGTGAGATAGACTACAAACATAATATATATTATGTCGTAAAAGTAAAAGACCTTTCTGATACAGTGACATTTAAAGAGATCCCTAAAGTGATATTTTTAGTCATGTTTGATGATCCTCCCCTCTTAATCTATAGGTAATCTCATCCAGTGTTATAATTTTTCACAGATGTCATCCATACTTTGACTACTCCTGACTACAGACTCATGTAACAACCTGCAAGACATCTTCACTTTGACATCTGACAAGTTACCTCAAACTTTGAATCCAAAACCCAGTCCTTCATTTTACCCCCATCCTAATCTCAAATCTGTTTCTCCTGGAGATTCCTACATTTCAATAAATAGCAACACCATTCTTCAAATTAAAGGCCAAAAATTTTAAAGTCATCCTTAAATCTATGCTTTTGGTCATGATTCACATCTAATTCATTGAAAGAATATGACAAGTCTCACAACCTTCACTGCCAATGCTGGTCCAAGCCAACATTATCATCCACTACATTATTAGCAAGCTTCTATAATTAAACTCTTTGATTTCATTCTTGATCCCTACAAATCTGGTTTTCATTCTCATTGAAAATGTGAGATCGTGACACTTCTCTGCTTAGCACTTTCATAAGCTCCCCATGTCACACTGAGTAAAAGCCAAAGTCCTACAACGATCTTGAGAACTCACATCATCTCAAGAACCATATCATCCTCCCATCTATACCTACTCCCATCTTCTTGCTTAGCCTATTCAATTCTAACTACATGGATCCCTTTAAAAGTCCTATACTAACATGAGTCTCCCAGCCTTGATTTTTGTGTTCCATCTGTCAGATAAACACAAAATTTATGCTCTCATTCTGGGTCTTGGCTCAATGTTTTCTTTGCATAATCAGTTCCCCTAGGATATGCTTGACCCAAATACTACATATGACATATCATACTGAACAATTTTTCATTGTCTATCTGAAATTTAAATTTAAACTGGGCATCCTCTATCCATCTGGCACCTTTGTGGGGAAATGGGAAGGAAAAAATAGATGTTGACATGGCAAGTAAAAATTGTCCACTACAAGTAGTTAAGAAAGACTTTACACAGACCACCAGGATCATGAGATGAACAATTTGCCACCAAATGTTTACAGGTAACTTCTCTGTTCAAAAACCTTTGATGACGTTCTGTCATTCTGTTTAGTACACAAAGTTCATTCTATTTCACGTGAAAAGCTAAGGGTATCTTAATGTATGCTGGCCCTCTCTTTCATGTTTCATATCCTCCCGTCTCCCCATTGTACATGTCTTTTACTCTGAACACTAGGCGACTTATAATTCCCCTGCAGAGAATGCCTCCCTGCCCTCGCTCATATTGTTTCCCCTTTCTGGAATAACTATCCTCTCCCTTATTTCACTTGAAATATAATTACTTATCTCTAAAGACTCAACCCAAAAAAGATATCTTCTTTCTGCTTGCATAACACAAATATATAAGCAAAACATAATTCCATGATGATATTTCATTGGGGTGCTTAATAGTTGCTTATTTTTGTGTCACTTCTCTGCATGATAGAAATTTCCTTAATGTCAGGAATATATCATCATATTTAAAAAATCCTAAAAACTAATACCTCCCATTTGGCACATAGTAGTGCTCAATAAATAATTATTGACTGAATCAAAAGATATATTTAAAATGTTTAACATCTGACCTTTATTGCATTTCAAAGAGTATATTCTACAGTTTAAAAGAAGAAAATCAAATACTTTATAAAATCGTGTTAAGAAATAGTTTCTTGGTATAATACCAAAAGCATATGAAGGAAGAAAATTGGTAAATTGGACATCATTAAAGTTATATTTTATTTTTTGTCTTTTGCCCTTTTTTTTTTAGGGCTGCATCTGCAGCATATGGAAGTTCCCAGGCTAGGAGCCTGATAGGATGTAGCTGCTGGCCTATGCCACAGCCACAGCAGCACCAGATCTGAGCCGCATCTGTGACCTACACCACAACTCAACGGCAACGCCGGATCTTTAACCCACTGAGCGAGGCCAGGTATCAAACCTGCAACCTCATGGTTCCTAGTCCGATTTGTTTCCACTGCGCCACAACGGAAACTCCAGGACATCATTAAAGTTAAAAACCTTTGCATTTCAAACAGCACCATCCAAAAAATAAAAGGGATAATTGATACACTGGAAAGAACTATTTGCAAGTTATATATATAATAAAGGAACCGTATCCTATGTATATGAGTTCTTATAACTCCACAATAGACAACCCCGTAGTAAATGGGCATGTCCTTTCAATGGAAATTTCCCTAAAGGAAGTACACAAAAGGCCAGTAAGCACATGAAAATGCTCAACATCGTTAGTCATTAAGAATTGCAAATGAAAATCACAAAGAGATATCATTTATGCTCACGAGAATAAGGTAATAAAAGGACAATAACAAGTTTTGGTGAGAATGGGGGAAACTGGAACTTTTATAATTGCTGGTGAGTATGTAAAGTGGTGCAACTACTTTGGGAAATATTTCTTCAAAGTTTAAAACATGGACTTATGTGGGAGTTCCCTTCGTGGCTAAGTGGTTAACGAATCCGGCTAAGAACCATGAGGTTACAGGTTCAATCCCTGGCCTTGCTCAGTGGGTTAAGGATCCGGCGTTGCCGTGAGCTGTGGTGTAGGTTGCAGACACGGCTCGGATCCCGCGTTGCTGTGGCTGTGGCTGTGGCGAAGGCCGGCGGCTACAGCTCCTGTTAGACCCCTAGTCTGGGAACCTCCATATGCCGCAGGTGCACCTCTAGATAAAGGCAAAAAGACAAAAAAAAAAAAAAAATCACAGGTCTAATATGTCCTTTAGACTTCAAAATTATGAAGACATATATTAAAGCTCATCAAAAATATATTTAAGAAGATTAGAATAGATAAAATGTTGTACATTTTAAACATATAATGTTAATACTTCAGAAAAAAACTGAGTTCCGAAATTTTCCGTGGATAGCCCTAGATTCATAAGTATCATAAAGACTATGCTGGGTACATCTATTACTTGAAGAGGGTAACTTCTTGAAAGTGTTTTGTTTTAGTTGTTTGATTACTGTTTATATTTACTTAAATTTCTCTTACCTTGAGCCCATTAAAATTATGCAATTTTTAGACAAGATTTTAATGGACTTCAGGTGCACAAAATTGGAATAATCATTTTTCTAATTAGAAAATTAACATCATTCGGTTGCACTGAACAAATATTTGTAGAATTTTATATGTGTGTGTACAAGCATATGTGTGTATACTCTCATATGTATATTCATATGTCTACACACATACACACACTGCTTTCCTGGAACTTGTCAATACCATCCAGCATATGTTACTTTATCCCCTTGATTTATACATTTTGATTAAATATAATATGGTAAAGGGTAGATGAACTGAACTGAAAATTCACAGTTCTGCAGTTTATTTCAAATCTACCTTGTGTAATTACCTAAGTCTCAGTTTCTCCATTTCTTAAGGACTCAAATGTTTTTTGTTCGTTTGTTTGTTTTTGTTTTTTAGGGCTACACCTATGGCATATAGAATTTCCCAGGCTAGGGGTCCAATTGGAGCTGGAGCTGCTGGCCTACGCCTCAGACAGTAATGCAGCATCCAAGTTGTGTCTGCGACCTACACCACAGCTCACGGCAATTCCAGATCCTTAACCCACTGAGCAAGGCCAGGGTTCGAACCCACATCCTCATGGATATCAGAACAGTTTGTTATCGCTGAGTCATAGCAGGAACACCCAGAACTCAAATCTTAAATGTAATTTTTTAACTGCATAAAACATTTTTCAAAGCAAAACTTCATTTTCGGATAGTTTTTATAGTTTCTAAAAAATTGCCATTTTTTAGTTGACTAGAGGAAATTTTCAATGTAAGGATGTAAAAGTTCTATTAAAGCTTAGGCCACCTTTAAGTGGTGTACTGAGTTCAAAGATATTTGCTATTATTACAGAAACCCTGTTAAATCATACCTCGGTTATCCCAAATTCGGACATAATTGACTGGCAATTGGCTCTAGCCTTTCTCCATAAACCAGTTCTCAGTTGCTGCTTAGGGAATGTAAACTGGCTTTTCTCAGTTCAGTTTACAGAGAATTTGTCCTATATAGAGATCACCATCAGTGTTTTTGAGTTTTGTGTCCATAAAGCAGTCTAAAATGCTAATTTTTATTAGCTTCACAATAATACTCCTTTGCATGGTATTGCATGCCCCAGTGGAAGGCCATAACTTTGGAAAAAGCAGTTCTGTTTCATTAAGAGGCATGTTCTCAACTCTCATCTCTTAGCAAGCAGCAGTCAGCAAACTGGGGAATCAAGACGGAAGGAAGATCTGGTAGACCAAACTCTGGATCCTCTCCAGCATTCCTACATGTTTGTAACATCTCTTGCCCCTTTTACTAGATAATTAGAAGTTTGGCATCTACAATACAAAAGTTCAGTAGGACCCTGAAAGTATTAGGTCTGCAGATCCAGCTGGTATCTTAAGATGCTATCTTAAAGCTGACTCTTATCTTTCCCTGCCCTTTTAATTTTGATTTGTCTAGCTGTTCCTCTCTGTATCATGTAGCTGGACTTACCACCACACCTTGCCATTTGTTTTCTTTCCCATTCTCTCTGTTTTATCTTTCTCACTGCTTTCGTGATGCTTTCTATTCTCCCCCTTTTCTCCTGTTGTCATTTTTGTCTAATACGATATTTGCATGTCTAAAAATTGTAAGTTATGCAAAATTGAAAAATAAAAAACACAGGGCTTGGGGGAAAGGGATTTGCAGCTGAACACTGAACACTTTATCAGTGACTTTAAAAGGAGATAAAAAACTTAACAGCAATGGCAGCATGGTTTTACACATGCTAAATGGTTATGAATTGCATAAATGCTCTGATAAATTTAACTGTTTACCTTGAAAATGACCTGAACTTTGCTTATGGAGATGGGTGTCAGAAGGGTTAGAGCTGTGAGTTGTGAAGTAATGAAAGAAGGGGTATCTGAAATCAGACAGAAGAGTATAACACATGTATAGATGGGTTGACTCAAAGCACTCAGTGAAATATGAAGTTGGTGTTAGATGCCTGAGGAATGAGCATAGGTGCATTTTGTATATTCCTGCACTGCTCGATTCAGCTAGGTCTGGTTTTTGGTGTTCAGCTAGTGATTCTCAGGAATGAAACTCTACATAAGAAAACATAAAAGTTATGGCAGGTTTAAATTGTTTCTTAATGTATCTATCATGCTGGAACAAATTCACATTTTCTAAACAAGCATTCTAGCAGAATTGGCTGTACTTTTTTTTTAACTTTTCCTTTATATTTATAGGATTCCTATATCTACTTATTGTGAACTTTTTCTCTTAACACGTATTTCTCCTCAGTTCCTACACTTGCCACAAAACTTCTTCAATGCATCTAAGCTGTAGAGCATCCCACTAAAACTGGTTTCCAGGCTGCCCCTTCGAAAAGAGGAAAAATCAAGCTTAAAGTATTAAAACTTTTGCAGCCTCCTTCCTGTGGATTCTGTGCAGTTGTTACTTTTATGTTGTTAGCGATATAGAAACCAAGACTTTTCTATGATATCCCTTGTTCCAGTTAGGTCAGATCCACAGCAGGAATAACCTTCTTTAAAAGAAAAATTTTGTATAAGTTCTTTTACTGTCTTTGAAAATAAAACTCAAAGGATTTTGAATAAAAATAGAGAATATTACATAGTTTTTCTGCCCTCACTTATTATTTTGCAGTATGCTCTTCGATATAAATATTGTTTATTATAATTAACTTTATATATAATTGCTAAACAATAGCTGCCACTTATTGAATGTTTAAATACACCCATGTTTTATGTTAAGCTGTGTATAATGTATATGTAATATCTTCCAATCCAAATGTATCTATTAATCTATTTGAAAATTACTGGTCTTCCTTTATATTTTAATATCAATTGACTTTTCTCAGAAGCTTAGTTTTCCTTCCATTTCATATTTCTCAATGTGAAATCTTCACCAGTCTCATTTCTTTAAGTTCATGCATTTTAAATCAAAGATGAAAATTCTAAGTGCCATTGCTTTTTCTCTTCTGCAGCGTTTGTCCAATGGTTCTATAGACTCAACTGATGAAACAAGTCAAATAGTTGAACTACAAGAATTGCTTGAAAAACAAAACTATGAAATGGCCCAAATGAAAGAACGTTTAGCAGCTCTTTCCTCCCGAGTGGGAGAGGTGGAACAGGAAGCAGAGACAGCCAGAAAGGATCTCATTAAAACAGAAGAAATGAACACTAAATATCAAAGGGACATTAGGGAGGTAAGTGATTCATAACACCTTTAGTCTTTGCTTCCTGAATGCTACCTCTGAGATGCTTTTTCCATAATTTCCCCTAATGGCATATACTCTTTACATTATCACAGAAGACTGTAATTTGGGAGGCATTATATTAGTTATGAAACTCTTTCACTAAGACAAAAATAGTTTACTTCATCAGCTTTTACATATGTATGAAAAGAAAACCAATGTTCCATGTCTCAGATATGATAAAAACCACAGTTTTTAAATGTTTTTAAGATGTTAATTTTTAAATAACCCTAGATTTGGGTATGAATAATGAATAATGAATTACTAAACTAAGCATATAGGAATGCCCAAAGATATTACTTTAAATTTTCCCTCTCATTTTAGTTGTGTCTATGAATGTTAAAGTATATGTGTGAAAGTGGGGACCTTTCTTTCTCTATATATTCAGTTCTTGCTAAACTTAGTATCGCTTTATCTATTTGAAAAAGAGAGTTCTTTAAACTACAAAAGTTACAAGATTTTCTTTGTAACCTTGCTGACACATCTTACCAGCTAAGATGAACATTTTGGAATCTTTCCACTTTATTATTCTAGTTAATTTTAAAGAAAATTATCTATACTTATGAAAATTTTCTTTTGTGAATTTTTTGTCTTTTCTATCTTATATATTTTTTGTCTTTGTATGTAATTAAACTAGCTATTCTTGGAATTAACCTTGTGCATCCAATTCTTTTCTTCCCATTCTCCTTTGAGTCCATTTTGTCATACTTTTGCCTCCATGGTTCCCTTAAAACTGTTCTTATCCAAATCATTATTGACCTCCATGTCGCTGAATCCAGGATTCACTTGGGTCCTTTGAATTATTTGATCTAATTACCACTCCCTGGTATGCTTCTTCACTTGGCCAGTGGCACAGTACACCCTTCCTGGTTTTCCTTCATTTTTACTTGCGACCCCCATCTCTGGCTCGTTTACTTGCTCTGCTTCTTTTCTCCAGCCTTGGAATGCCTTCCTTCCTCAATCAATCTGCCTTACCTCCCCTAGTAAATTCATGCTTTTCCGTAGCTCTAAAAACTACCTGTGGCCTTATGATTTCCAATTTATATCTCCCACTTATTCTTCTCTCCTTATTTCCAAATGTCTGTATCTAAATATCTATTGAGTATCTCAAAAATAACATCTTCAAAACTCTTTTCCTGATAGTCCCCCAAGAAGCCAGACTTCCTTGCAGTCTTACATACCTCAGCTGATTACAACTCCATTGTTGGTGCTCAGACCAAAAACCTTGGAACTGTCCCTGGTGCCTCTCTTTCACTCACACACTGCATTTGATTCAGCCAACAAACCTGATACTTCCAACTTCAAAAATATTTGCTGTGTGACATCTTCTCACAGTTCTCATGGTTCTTCCTTACTCCACACAACCCGTGCCCCACTGGATTATTATAACATTCTATACTCAACACAGCAGCCTGACTAAACTGTTACAATGTAAATCAGCTCAAGTCACTCTCTCAAAGCTCTTTGATAGCTACCTATCCAATTTGCAGTATAGTATGAGTCCTTGCAGTGATCTACAAACATGTACAACCCCCCACTACGACGCTTTGACCTCTTGGAACCCATATACTACTCTTTAATTGTAGCCCACACTATTCAGTTATTGTGGCCTCTTAAACAAACCATACTTATTCTCATGCAGTTTCTTTTCCTTCTGCCTTTTGCTCAAATGTTGTTTTCAAAGTGTTCCTTAACCATGGTACTTACACATATGCCCTGTCCCTCTTCTTTCATTCTTTTTTTTTTTAATCTCACAGCAATTACTGCCATCTGACACAATGTGTACTTTACTGATTTACTTTTTCTCGTATACCTCCCTCTCCACTTATATTCATATGGGCTGGGATTTTTGTTTGGTTTTGTTTTGTCTTCGTTTGTTCATTGCTCTATTTAAATCACCTACACAACTATTAAGCATAAAATAGGCACTCAAAAACTCTTTGTTGAAAGAATGGATATTTGTGAGTGTTTGATGAAAACATCAAAAGGCATGGATGAAATCAGAATAAGTATCCAAACAATACCCACTATCTCAGAGTAAGATAGATGATCCACAAAGAACATAGAAGTAGCCACTCTGCTACCACACAGATAATGAATGTGCTCTCTACACCTATCTATGAATTAATAGATACCTCTCATATTTCTCTCCTCTCACAACTCAAACTCAGAGAATTTTTAAAGTAGATTAAGTTTAATCTCTCTTTTATATGGCTATTAGCATATATGAAGATTCTTGGCTAGTAAACTACCAGGGCCATGTCTTGAGCTTTGGCTAATTTTTATTTCTTCATCCTCTTCATTCAGAGATTTAGCTATATCTCCAGCTCCCCATTTCCTATTGTCTATTTAAAAATAAACTTTTGATTCTAATAGTCTTCAGTTGTAGATGACAAAAAACTAAGTCAGATGGAAAATATCAATTATCTGATGCCAGTGGTTCTTTTGTTAGGAGTCCCTTCTATTAGGTAAGGTGTTCTGCTTTCACAAGGAGTCCTTCTAAAACATAACTATTCTTATCAGTGCTGCAATTTCTATCTAGTTATATTTTGGATGTGTTTACTGAGAAAGGAATAATTTTCATCATTCACCTTTGAAGGGAGGTTGCAAATAGAAATAATTTCAGAGCCAGGCAGGAAATAGGCAATATAAATGTGTGAAGTGCTACTTGCAACAGTAGGAAGTTATAGAGTTAATGACACCTGGGCAAGGAGCCTATACTCTGCCTGCCTTCCTAGATACATCGCGCGCACGCACGCGTGTGTGTGTGTGTGTGTGTGTGTGTGTTAAAGACACTGTGAAGGCCAAATAAAATATTTCCTAAAAGATTCAGGACACAGGACATTGGTTTGCTGCTTGAAATGTCTTGAGGACCAATCATGGAAATTATTATAGGTTCATTACATTTAAGTTCTCTTATTTCTGCTGTTCTATAAGGAAGGTTCTTATAATTATCCCATTTTTTTTTTTTGGTTACGTAAAGTGACTTATCCAAGGTCTATCCACTACCATCCCTAACACACCACTTCCCCCAACACTAGCACCAAGAAGAATACAGGATCACCCCAGCTTCAAAATCTGTGCTTCTTCCACCATGAGTAGCTTCCAAAATTAACAAAATGCAATCATGTATTCATTGGTAGCAACTATCATTAGAAAAATGCAGCCATACTATAACTGCTTCCTAAATAATTGATCCTGTGATCTTTCTTTCCAGTAAGCAAGGGAATGTGAAAAATCACATACCTTGAAAAGGTATCACATAACACTCAAAACTCCATACTGTACTTTTTCTGAATGTTAATGTGTGTTTAGTAGACACAAAGTCTACTAAATTGCAAGTTTTTTGAGTGGAAAAAATATATAGTGATTTTTCTTCTTCACCTATAGCATTGCTATCATAATATGGTTTATATATCATGTAATCAATAATATTTGTTGAATTAAAGAAAAAATTAGAGTTTAGGAAAAACTGACTATATAATTAAAAACTGAAGTTAATTTTGCTGTGCATGTGCATAGCCTAATATATCTAAAACAAATTATATAAGTATGTTTCATTAATTGTTTCAAAATATGTTTGTAGTTATTATTTTTAAGAAATAAAGCCTTCAAAATTTACTTCTATTTCAAGTTTTTTCTTAACTGATCTTTAAATTGACTAAGACCTGTTAGAGTAGAGGGCTGGATTAAAGCTTCATGTAGTACCCATACTAAAAAATACAATCGATCTCATGACAGAGGCTTAATCTAGCTCTTCATCCTTCAATTAAGAAGACTACTAATTGGTTACTGGATAATAATATCTCCTTAAATGTATAGATAAGTAAAGAGAATTTTCTGTGAAGTATTTCAGTTATATTTTGTTTTACAAGTAAAACTAGCTTGTCTTTCCAACTTCATTTTAAGAGCTCTTTGAATGCTAAGTGATTAAATGAAAGAATACATACATATCAGTTTTGTTTTCTCTATTATCTGAAACATGGAGTTATGTTTTTCACTTTAGTAGCTGCAAGTTACCATGAAATTATATTTATTTAATATATTAAAATCTGATTTATACATAAACTTCACATCAAGAGAAAATTAAATCTTCATGCAGTTTTTCTCATTTCTTTAGGCATCTGTTTTCAGGAACTAGAAAAATACTTCTTTTATAGAATTTCTAAGTGACATACAAGGAAGAGATATTTTTCCAACTTGTAAATTCAAAATTATTTTTGGCAACAGAGCATGTAGTTAAAATTGAATCTCCCATATGAATCGTTGAATTAAAAATGCATTACCAAAGTCACATCCAATGACTCCTACATGTAATGTATGCCATAGAGTCAGATAAGCTAATTATAGACACAATAGTAAGTAATAATGAAAAAGAAGTTCTTTATTGACTGTGCCTTATACATGAGACACCGTGCAAAGCACTTAAAATATTAGGTATTAACACCCAAACCAAAAACCAAAAAAAAAAGGGAAAGAAGTTTAAGTGCAGAAAAGTTAAACAATATTTACCTATAACAGTTAATAAGTATCAAAAACTAGGATTAAAGCAAGTATGTTCTACTTCATGCTCATGTTCTGAAGAAACATATGTGCATGCTTTTAACTGAATTTATTGCTATTATAATTTTGTAAAAATTTTATATACGTAGGCTACGTTTAGAATTTTTCTTGGGCTACAAAATTGACATAACATCTCCACAGTTCTGTGTGAAAATGAAATTATTGATGCAATATTAACAACTGTAAGCACTCTGAAGGAATTCTCTAAGATTAAAACTACTCTCCTTGGACTGAAAAATATTTAAAATAGAAAAAGTCAAAATTTAACATAAAAGCTTTTTAAATAACAGCTTTTGTTTGGATGGCTAAAATCTATGTAATGTTGAAAAAAATTATTCTGGATCATTTTTGCCACATTGATGGATTATTGTGTTTCATACATTTGAACATTGCTATTAATATTATTAACCAAGTTTTAGTATTTAATTTGGCCTTAAAATTCAGCAGGATTAAGCTAATCAAAGAAAGCAACAAAATCTCATTTCAGGCAGAGATGCCACAGAGTGTCAGTTTCCTAGGGCTGCTGTATCAAATTACCACAAACTGGGTGGCTTAAAACACAGTGTTTTATTCTCTCATAGTTCTGGAGGCTATAAATCAGAAATCAAGTTGTCAGCAGGGCCGTATTTGCTCTGAAGGCTCTGGTGAGGGATTCCTCATTGCCTCTTCCAGCTTCTGGTAGTTGCTAGCAAACCTCGGTGGTCTTGGCTTGTGGCAGAATAAGGACAATCTCTGTCTCTCTCTTCACATTGCATTTTTCTCTGTATCTCTGTCCAAATCTTCTTCTGGTAGGAACATGAGTCACTGAAATTAAGGCCCATCCTCGTCTGTCTTATCTTAGCTATAAAACCTTATTTACAAGTAAAGTCACATTCCTGAGTCCTAGGTGAAATGCAGTTTTTTGGGGGGCACACTCTTCATATCATTATGTAGATAGGGAAGTGTCAGTTCATGAAGCTACTTGTTTTCAAGACTCCATAACTCAAATTTTATACTTAAGATGGAAGGAAACATGCAAAAGTATTTAAGCCAAGAAGCACGTTGGGAATAAGTAAGCAAGAAAAAAGACTAATAGCAAGGTGATAGATTAGACTATTAGCGAGAATTAGGGTGAAGGAGTTTTCAAGAATCACCCTAAATTTCTTTGCAGAGTTGTGTTATTCCCTAGTCAGGTAACACAAGGCAAGGGTAGGCAGGGAGACTAAGGACAACATGAAGAGTTGCATTGTAGAATATAACTTTAATTAATTTTAATTTTTTGTATATACATACTTTTTCAAAGTCAAATAATATCGAGAGTGCAAATCTAAACACGTGTGCACAAAACACACACATATACCCAAAGCCATCAAGCACCTCCCATCTCATTTCCCTGAGATTCTTAATTTCAACCCTTTAGCCATTACTTCTTGTATTTTCTTTCTTATTTAAACTGAATCCATGTCTTACTATTATGTTATATGAGGACTTTTTCTCTCACTTTTCTTGCACCTATTTTTCCACTGTAATTATTCCCAAATAACATTCAGTGTTACCATTCTTATTCTATATAGTTTCCACAAATAATCCAAGTAGTAGCTTTCAGTGATAATATTTCCTTTTGTACAGCTTTCTGTTTTTCCAGGATTGAATTACTTACCTGATAAATTAATTTGCTTACTTATTTTTGAATCTATGGTAAATCTTCCCACCTACTCTTACAGTTTGGTAAAATTTCTTAACTTCAGTTCAGAGTAATGCTCAGGAACATAATTTATCATTCTCATTTTATCTTACTTTGAATCATCTCTTTTTCCTCTACCATCCACCTCTGATCTTACCAAAAATTTTTATTAGCCTGTTTCATTTTTTCAGCTATTGTTAGGGAATCTACCTCTACTAACACCTTGAAAATCCAGGAGGAAAAGTGAAAAATATACCTAAAGTAGAAAAAGCTTAAAATGGAGAATACACATGATGACTAAAATCTGAGAAAAGGTAAAATACTTGTTCTAAACTGGAAGATAGAGTTTAATAATTTGTGTGCATGTGGCAAAATTTCCAGATGATTGTGAGGGAAGATCAGGACCTGAACCACTATCCATTTAAGGTTTTCTATTTCATTTGGAAAATTGAAAGAAAATTTATCTGCTCTGTGTGTGTGTCTCAGGATTGGCTCTGGATGGAGAATAACAAAGAGACTTATTAGGAGCAAGTGACTGAAGAAATCTGGATAGTAATATACGGCAACCACCATGATCTCTCAGTTTCAGGCTCCTTATGCAAAGGAGCATTCCACACTATCAGGAAGCCACACCAGGCTCAAGATGCTCACTTCTGCATCTGATTTTTCCCAACATCTTAAAAAAGTAGATTATCTGCCTACTAACAGTTTCTCTTATAAGATATTAGGAAGGTAAAAATCATCTCCAAGTTGTCTATGAATTATATGGTTTAAAATTTTCTGCTTAATATATTATTAATGCCATGGTTTTACTCCATTTGCTCCAATTGTTGATTTTCCCTTAGAGATTTGTGTTCACTGAATTTCTCAATTCTTTTTAAATTGAAATAGAAGGAAAGATAGATGGATAGATATATAGATAGGTAGATAGACAGACAGACATGTAGATATAAAACAAGGAAAATGATTACATTCCAAAGTAAATTGGTCAGCTTATTTATGAGGATGATTCAATTATTTTTTTTATTTTTGCCTTTTTTGTTTTTTTTTAATTTTCATATAAATTTTATTGGGGTGTAGGTGACTTAAAATGTGTTAGTTTCAGGTATACAGCAAAGTGAATCTGCCATACATATACAGATATATCCATTCTTTTTCAAATTTTTTCCACATATAGAGTATCACAGAGTATTGAATAGATTTTCCTGAGCTATATCATAGATCCTGGTGACCGATCAACTTTGTATATGATAATGTGTATATGCCTTCACTTTTAACCATTGAGTTACTTCTGCTTATACATGAAGATAAGGATACTGATGATATTTGTCCTTATTTGAAGATTGCTTTGAAATTTGTACCTACAACCACCAATATTGGTGGTTTTATAAATATTTTATCAATATTATGGTTTACAACTCTACCCATAATTGTGCTTATCTCTACTGTGTAAGGAGCTAATTTATCTCCCATTTATTTTAATACTAATTCTACAGTAGACATTTTCAAAATGCACTCCATTGCATTCTCAGAGAAAAAAAGCTTTTGCCTAATCCAAGATGTAGAAGAATTCTGACAGACAGTTTGAGAAAACTCACATGAAATCTTTCATCCATTCCACAAAAAGAAAAGAGTGGATATTTACCTCAAGAATAAATATCTTGAGGTAAACAACTTGTCTTGTTTCATTTTGTTTTGTTTTGTTTGTCCAAACCTGCCAGATGCCAAAGTTCAGGCGCAGAGATCAAGCTGTCTGTCTGTCTATCTATTTATATATCTATCTATCTGTCTTTCTATTCCATATCACATCAATGACCCAAGCCACAGTAGTGACAACTCTGGATCCTTAACTCATTGAGCCACCAGAGAACTCCAGCAATAGTTTTTTTTATATCTTACTATTTTATTTAAATAACAAGACAATACATAAACTATCTGAGAATTTGATTTGTTTTCTTTTTTATTTTAATTGTAGGCCATGGCGCAGAAGGAAGATATGGAAGAAAGAATTACAACCCTTGAGAAGCGTTACCTCAGTGCTCAGAGAGAATCTACCTCCATACATGACATGAATGACAAACTAGAAAATGAGTTAGCAAATAAAGAGGCCATCCTACGGCAGGTTCAGTATCTCCATTTTGGTTTATTCTGGTCCCTGTGTGTCCTCACCATTCTCTCAAAACACTGAGTAAATAAAATATGGTATTTCTTAGCAATCTATGCTTCTCTAAAATTTAGAATTGATCTAACTAAACAGATGTGATGTCCAGTATGCAATCTAGAAATCTGTCTTGATAATAATAAAAATAATGACTAATATTTACTTTGGATCTAGACATGAACCAGAAACTGTGCCCAACAGTTTACATATATTATATCACTTAAATCCAACTACCACCTGTAAAGTAAGTACAGTTATATACTGAGGAAACTAAGGTTCAGAGATGGGAATACTTTCCCACAATCACACATATAATAATAGCCAGAGTTAGTAATGGAAGCCTAGTTCTGTTCAGCTCTAGCAAAGGAGTTTGGAACTTATGGCCTGTGTGCCAAAATTATGGCTCTGCTTTATAAATAAAGTTTTATTTAAACAAAGCCATACCCATTCATTAAATCATTGTCTATGATTGCCTTTTGTTACAACAGTAGAATCGAGCAGCTGGAACAAAGATATTATGATACACAAAGCCTAAAATATTCACTATCTTGCCCTTTGCATAGAAAGTTTGCCAGCATCATCTGTAGAGCCTGGACTCTCAACCATCATGCTACATTCCTTCTCCCACTCCAGCCAATATTATTATTTTCAGTATATTGCTATTATGATTCATCTGAAGTCTTAGTACTAAGTTGTATTCTGTCTGTCCAAGTTAATACTCACTATTATCTTCTTTTTGCTGCCTTCAGTGAAAGGTTTTCTTTTTTTAATGTGCTAAATTTTAAGGAATATGGATAATTCATGTATGAAAATATGAGCACAGTCATCTGTTTGCACAGTAGGTGCGGCAGTAATAGCTGATTTTAAATCTAGAATAATGGCTAAAGCCCTTAGCTCCTACTAATTGGTATTTGCTATCCTGTAACAATTCAAGTGTCTCTTTCCATCCCTATTTCAGATGGAAGAGAAGAACAGACAATTACAAGAACGTCTTGAGCTGGCTGAGCAAAAGTTGCAGCAGACTATGAGAAAAGCTGAGACTTTACCTGAAGTAGAGGCTGAACTGGCTCAGAGAATTGCAGCCCTGACAAAGGTACTGCAATAAAACAATTGGTCAACCTAGATATACTTATAGAAATGACTAGAAATTAAAATGGAATATATAAATATTTCCTTAGGCTTTATGAAAATTAAGTTTATTTTATCTTTACTGGTCTGTTTTTTAGATGAATTTTTTATATTACACATGTTTATGTTGAAATGAATGATTGATATATGATTCAACTATCCCTTTGCCTATTTAAATATTAACAGAAAAACAAAATTTCATTTCCTTTTAGTTAATTTTCCAAGGTAATATTTGCACATAAGAATAATCAATTAATATAAACACATAATGATGATATTTACTATGGCTATACATGAGACATAATAATTTAGTAAGTTTAACATAAATTGTACTGTATCAGAAATGTAGGAAATATAAGTAGTTGAGTTATTTATTACTATAATCTGAAAAAACTGTTATAAGTTGGAAGTTAGGTTTGTAGAAGTCTAAAGTCTGAAGCCATTAGATAGTCAGAAAGTGGTTTTAATAGTTGCAATTTCTTCTTAACCAATTAAAATCAATAATAATCTGAAAGTTTAAAATTATCTGTTACGTTATGGCCATTAGGTTCTGAAATTATGAGCATATTTTAGAACTTTGCAACCGTTATGTTAAAAATGGCTATTCTTCCCTTTCACAGTCGAATGGAGATGGCATTGCTTCAAAATATATATGCATGTCACTAGAATAAAAGCCCAGATTTAGTCACTAAAAGCATGTTTGACTTTTAATATCAATTCAAAAATGTACAAACATTTTAGATGTTCACAAGTCATTAATATGTGTTTTCCATGCCACTGCAGTAAATGTCAGGTAGATATATTAACTGCAAGTTATAAATTCTAGCATTAGAAATTATCCAGAATAATCGATGCAGCAAAATAAAAGGTATGCATAACAGTTTTTTGGAAAAAGTAAATAAACAGGAATGGTAATCCGACGCCTGTTGGTTAAAATAGGGTAATCAGGTAGCGAAAAAAAACAAACATTTGAGAAAGTAGAAAATATTGGAATTGGCATTCCCACTGTGACTCAGTGGCTTAAGAATCCAACTGCAGTAGCTTGGGTTGTTGCAGAGGTATGGATTTGACTTCAAGCTAACTCAATGGGCTAAAGGATCCAGTGTTGCTATAGCTGAGGCATAGGTCATAGCTGCAGCTCAGATTCAACCCCTGGCCCAAGAACTTCCATGTTTTGCAGGTACAGCCATTAAAAAAAGAAAGAAAGAAACAGAAAAAGAAAAGGCATTGGGTAATTGGTTGTCCATAGAGTATTGGACTAGCTGAATAAAGCACTAGTCTGATTAGGGCAATATCACATACTGTATCCTTCTGCGGTCACAGATCATGCCATAAACCACTCTGGCAATTTCAGAAATTTGTGACTTCTAAGATAAATATAAACTTACTTAATTTGAGAAATATTATTGAAATTACATAAAAAGTGCAAGTTTTTTGCTTACAAACATTTTAAATTACTATTCTATAGGGTAAGATATTTACACTGAAGCTTTTCATCTGAGGAAAATAAAGAACTTTTATAAAGAGTTATCTCACTGAATTGAACTATTTTAGTGGGAGTTAGACAAGTGGCTAAATAATAAAAGTAACTTTTGTAATATTCTAGGGTAAAATAATTACCAATATTGTCATGAGTAAAATGCAAGAAATTCTGAATCTCTCCCTCAAAAAAATCAATGTAAAATTCAAAAAAAAATGCCCCATGTTAACCTCTGATGGATTGAGAATAAAAGCATAATTTAAAATATAATAGTTAACTCTGAGTCTTTAAACATTCCTGAACGTAAAAAAAAAAAAAACTTGAAATAGTTATTTCATCTTTTTGCCTTCCATTTTGTTGTCTTATTTTGATGCGTGTATTCACTTATGTACCCAAAATAATTTCTTCAATATACTCCTAATAATATATTGCTGAAATTTCACTGCATCTAGAGCCTTTTAATTTCCTCATTTTTCACGAGTTTCATCCCTCTTAATAAAAATGTTTAAAATGCTAGAATTCACTCCGTTGTCCTTTTGACTGTTTTCTCTCCTGACTGCCTCTATATCAACAATATTATTTCAGATATACAGTTTTCAGATCATTGCCATATTTAATTTGTTAAACACACTCCTCTGATGCTGATATTTTGTTTCCAGTGTACTCTCTCTGTTTGTAACATTTTTATAACATTTGAAGATCAGTCTTTCATTTGCTCTCCCAAATTTTATGGCTAAAATGATTTTTGACCATTGTTTTCTTTTCTTAAGACCTTTAGGGACTGTCTCTAGAACCTACTTTAGTTATTCACTCTTTCAATTTCAATTTGTTTTCAATATCACTGTTATTAATCATCATAGTCTTTTTCTATTTCTTAATATTTTTGACTAACTAGTTTATGATTTATGCTCAGTTTAAACCTAGATTCCATTTCCCTCTCCTTTATTTTGAATGGTATTGTTAACAATCCTTCATATATTTTATTTAACCTATATGTATCTTTTCTACTTTTATTATTTGCTATTTTTTGACCCTTCTCTTTAATTTTAATTGCTTTTCCATGTCCAAATATATTCACATCTCCTCAAAGCCATTTCTGCCTGTAATTTCTTCTAGAACTTTAGCTCATTTGAAAATTGCCTTGTCACATTAAAGAGTGTTCAATAAAGATAAGCTCTATATTCCATCAAGGAGTTAAAAAATAGCCGATTGTTATTGTAAGTTTCCTGTATTTATACCAGTTGCTTAAGTTACACACTTCATAAGGTTGAGATGAACATAAATCAATAGTGGTTGCAAACTGAACCCCATGTTTAGAGATGACGCCTGAATTTATTCTTTGGCTGTCGAGATTGTCTATTTTTCTTGTGTGTGTGTGTGTGTGTGTGTGTGTAGAAAGGTAGCTAAAGCTCACTTAAGACTTTTTGAAAGGCAGAAGTATTAAATAATGGCTAGGGGATAAAACTAAAAATTTGGCTTGGTGAGTGTATATACAATTAACTAATAAAGATTTGGGTTCCCAATGTTATGATTTATGACGTTTACTTCTTTAATTAAAATGCATATTCCATCAGCAAGGACATAATTCGTCTTGAATTCCATAAGGTATTTCATTCATTTTTAGTACCAATAAAAAGTACCAACAATAAGATAGTGATTTAAACATGACAGAATTTTTGTTAAATCACTGAATTTTCGCAATGTTTGGTGTGTTTTCATTAGTTAAGATAGAAATAGCCAGGAGTTTTAATGTCTTTTGAAAGATCTACTGACTTTACTTTTATATTTGAAGAAACAGTTTTGGAAATGCCTTGACTACCTGATTAATTTTCATTACATTAGCTCTTGTTAAAATATACTTTTAAGAAACTACAGATACTTTTTATAAATTTAAGATATAGAATTTCAGCAATATTTTGACCCATTTACTGAATTATTAATTGAACCCTGTTTTATTTATTTATTTATTTGTTTGTTTGCTTATTGTCTTTTTTTTGCCTTATCCAGGGCCACACCCGCAGCATATGGAGGTTCCCGGGCTAGGGGTCTAACAGGAGCTGTAGCTGCCGGCCTTCGCCACAGCCACAGCAACGCGGGATCCGAGCCGCGTCTGCAACCTACACCACAGCTCAAGGCAACGCCGGGTCCTTAACCCACTGAGCAAGGCCAGGGATCGAACCCACAACCTCATGCATGATTCCTAGTCGGATTCATTAACCGCTGAGCCATGACAGGAACTCCTGAAAACTAAGTTTTATATAATAGCATAAAATGAGTTTGTGGCATTTTGGAGACTATGGTAGCATTCTGTGTTGTTTCTGCTTAGAAATTTGGGCAGATAAATTGGTTATTTCTTATTTCTTAAATATTGTCCCCATTTATGAAATAAGTATTTCAGAAAGAAAATCTTGCAAACTGTAAATGTTGAGTTATAATTTGCATAAGCATACCAGTTAAATGTTTATTTTATAGATTAAATTGGAATTTATTGCATAAAATAGTACATATGCATATGAACCAATACATGAGTAGGTTACTATTTCTTTTCAGGTACTGTATGACATATTTTTATATAGTCCTATATTTGTATAAAGTAAGTTTCACTGTTTTAGAATAAACTTGTAACGTGTAATAGAATATTCTCTGGAGTTAAATGTTGTCACTCTGATATGGGGTACTTTGGCTGTCCTAATTGTTTAACTTGTAGTTATGGTTAAAAATGTCTTTGTAACTTTACATGTGATCTGTGCATAACATACTAATACAATTCAGCTATCAGCAATGTCACATGTGTTGAACACTCTGCATCTGTGGTAACCTGACATTCACCTCTAAGACATGTAACTAACCTTGGCACTGAGCAAACATTAGCTCACAAAGGCACTGTGCTGCCTGTTCATTTTAGGGCACTATTTTGTTTCCATAGCAACAAATTAATGCAGAAACAGTTTTAGAGTGGTCCCTAGTGTCATTCAGGAGAATTCACAAATACATTTTTTTGTCCTCACAGATTGTCACTTTGATAATTTGAGGACTTTTAAGCATTTTCATTTAAAATTCCAAATTAAGTCTATGTCTAAGAAGAGATACTGAACTTCTACACCTATAGCCTTAGTGTGTATTCAGAGACCAGAAGTCATTTTGTAAGTTTGCCACTGTTGCTGAGGAAACTCAATCCTGCTTGAATTGCAGAATACTCATAATAATTAACCCCATGGCTTAGTTTTTTCTCTGATTTCTACAGAGTTGGGTTTATAATAAATTTTGCTCCAAATTTATTCACCTGAGTTGTTACCTTAGCTTACTCCTCAACAATGAGGTACATTGTTTCCATTATTTTTAAGTAATTTGTTAAATCAAAATCTAAAACTTTTAGCAATCTATCAGAGACATATTCTAGTGTTTGGTTTCCCATAATTCCAGTTATCACAGGACTCTTTCAGAGTTGCTTTAATTCATTCTGTAATAGTCTTTCATTGCCAGCCATCACTAACCTTCCATATCTTAGGTTGGTAGCTTTTTATTTGAGCATATCATTGTTTTCACTTACAACCATCAACTGCATCATGTTCACCAGATATCAGTGTAGTTCTTTCCATATAAAATTCTGTCTATTAAAGTATTAAATTTGCTGTCACACTTTTCTTTTAAGCATTCTGTGCTATGTTCTGTTCAGTGTCAGTGTCTTTAGTTCTGATTTTTCAATTTTGTCCCTCTCCTTTTCCTTGACTTGTTAGTCTGATCCAACCTCTTCTACCTCATCTGATGATTATCAATATGTTATGGAAGCTAAACTACAAGAAATGATCTCCATACGTAGGAAGGTAGTCCTACTGGACTTTACTTTCTATTGCTAAATAGAATTCATCTAAGTTTTTCTTTTTATTTCTAAAAATTATGTTACTTTTATTTATTGATAATCGACCATCTGTGCAGTTCAGTGCTTCAGGAGCTTAAGATTGGACAATGGCAGGTTTGTGTTCAAACCATGCACAGTCTGCATGTTACATTTGGCTGATTTCATTGCTCATAAATAACTCCAATGTTTTGCTGATGCTTGGATGTAACAGGCCTTTGTAGCTGACACATTTCAAGCAATGCTGTTCAGCTGCCTGTTTAAAGAAAATTTATTTTTTGAAAAATACATTTGCAGTTGGTAGTAGCTTGCTTTACATTTTATTTCAGTTTATTTAGAGGAAAAGTGTTAAACATATCTTACATGTCAGGTGCATTCTTCATATTTCTTAACAGGCTGAAGAAAGACATGGAAACATTGAAGAACGTATGAGACATCTAGAAGGTCAACTTGAAGAGAAAAATCAAGAACTTCAAAGAGTATGTATATTTACAAGAACCGTCCCTCTCAAGAATCAATGTATAGAGTTATATTCTATATATATAAGAAATTAATGTCTTTCTTGATTAGCGGTTGTAATTTAGATCATATAGATATGCCCTGTGCATTTAAAAAAAAGTTTCTCCCAGTTTAATAAACACAGATATAAAATTAAGTCCAATTTGTAAAGCTAGAAAAAGTATAAAACCAAACCCAAATACTTTTGAAGTCATTTTTATGTTAAATTTATTTATTTATTTTTTAATGTAAGGCTAGGCAAAGAGAGAAAATGAATGAGGAGCACAACAAAAGATTATCTGATACTGTGGACAGACTTCTGACTGAATCCAATGAACGCTTACAGCTACATCTGAAGGAACGAATGGCTGCTCTAGAGGAGAAGGTAAAATGATTAAAGAGTAGAAAAACATGATTAGCTATGTTCTTATGATGTTTGTTTTATACTCTGCTGCTATCGGAGTATGGGTCAGGTGATACATTTACTTTCCTTAATTAAAAAGAAAGCCTGACGTATTCTTAAAAGTGAACAAATAGTGTCTGTAAAATATGTAAAATCAATTTTTAAATGAATAAAAAATGTTACATGGCATGTAGGTCTTGCTTATTAGCATGATTATAGAAGACAAATGTGTTACATGTGATGGACTTTTGTGATGAAAATAATCTCATTTATCTCTTCTACGTAAAAAGAATAAATAAAAAAATAGTGTTTTGGGCTGTGTGGGGAGGGTTTCTTTGAACCATTCAAATGTTTCAAGTAATTGAATCTACTACTAGTCTGAAAGTGGAAATGTGAGTGAATTTATATCACCAGTAGAATTAGTGTCAATCCCCCCCCACAGAGTTCATAAATGCAATAACTTTCATATGCATTGATACCAAAACAGCACTTCTGTATAATCTGAAATTTTATTCACAGTTATGTATATCTCATTGATCATTGGCAGCTGCCAGACCGCAATAGTTATATGAGCTGGCTGACAATTGCAGAGTACAAAAAAAAAAAAAAAAAAAAAGAGATGAACTAAAACTCAGGTGGACAAATCTTTTTGGAAATTTAGATTGAATGCTAATCACTACTTATGCTAGATATTTCCCCCTACTCCATACAATAAACCAAAATAGGAAAAATGTTTCCATTAAATGTAAAAGTAGTTTGATTAATTTACCCATTAAGAGTCATAAGGCATGCCCTCTTCCAATTGAACTCCAAATGCATGCCAACTCTCACACTCTTAGTTTAATTTTATTCTATAAGTTTGAAAAGAATGCATTATTTAAAATCATACTTTGTAGTACTATGAGAAAAGTATAAAGCTTTTACAAAATAATACTTTATTGCGAGGATTTTCTAAAATATCTATGATGCAAATTATTTCCATATCATGACATGTAACAATTTTTAAATAGCAAAAATTTTATTTTTATTTATCTAATAATTTAACATTAGAATTTGTTAATTCTCTATTTGAGATAAAAGTCCAGAAATTAAACTTAAAAATATGATTTTATAATTTCCTCTTTCCTCAGATAATAAAAATGAGTTCATCTGACCTCTCTATGACAGCTTGGGATAATATTTTGCTTTTTACTCACTTTTTCTCGTTTAAAAAGTAACCTATTTCAAATTTTAAAAACATTGAAAAGAGGGAGTTTCTGCTGTAATGCAGTGGGTTAAGGATCCACTGTTGCCACAGCTACGCCGTAGGTTGCAGCTGTGGCTGAGATTAGATCCCTGACCTGGAAACTTCCATATGCTGCAGGTGTAGTCAAAAAATAAAAATTTTTTAAAAATTAAAAAATTTAGAAAGGGACTGAGGCATACCAAATAGATTAAATTTCAAGTTTATTTTGTCAATCCAAGTGTTACTTTTAAAGTATGTATTTCTCAAAGGTAGCTTGTTTAAAAATTCCTTTGAAATTTGGTTTCCATGGAAAACCAAAAAATAGGTGCACCAAGGAAGGAATCAAAAAAGATTTTTGAGTGATAAAAAATTAATCTACACATTTAATTATTTTCTATTTAATTTATTAATTATGTATATTTTTTTCTTCAGAATGTTCTAATTCAAGAATCAGAAACATTCAGAAAGAATCTGGAAGAATCTTTACATGACAAGGTATATGGAGGCTTACATTTTGTCATGTTTCTATTTCACATTGATAAATGTTTTGTTGAAAAATAAGTTTAATATACAATTTTAGGATGCTATCTTTTAAAATATTTCTAACTTTCATATTATACATGCAGAAAAGTGAACATATATAGGGAGAGTTTGGTAAATTTTTATAAACCAAATACACTAAAAATGAACATCCTTGAAGCCCCCTTTGACGCATTTTTACAAACCAAACACACTAAATCAACATCCTGAAAACCCCATTTTGTTAGCATATAATCACTATTATCCTACAGGATAGCTACTATCTTGACTTTTAACAGAAAAAAAGTGGTTTTGACTTTTTTGTGCTTTATATAAGTGGAATAAAAATGTATTCACTGACCTGTGTCTATTTTGAGGTTTTATATTATTTCAGCAGAAATGTATTAAATACCTATTGTGCACGAGAACTGTGCTAAGATGGGAGTTCCCTTGTGACTCAGCAGCGTAAGAATCCAGTGTTGTCACTGCAGCAGCTCGAGTCTCTGTCGTGGCACAGGTTTGATCCCTGGCCCAGGAACTTCCACATGCCATAAGCATGGAAAAAAAAAAAAAAAGAATTGTGCTAAGTTATATATTTGCAAACATGATCTTAGTTTTAAAGTATCTGAAAAGTCCAGTCTAGGAAAGAAAACACAAAATAATGAGTTGTTGAATAGCAGATCCTAAGTGTCAAATGAATGAAGCAGATGGTTAAGAACTTACAGGTAGAACTCACCATACATTGCATCTATAAAGAAGGCTTCAGAAAGCTTTAAGGAAAGGTAGAGGGTGTTGCAAGCCTTTCAGATACAGTGAATGTGCCATGACTGCAGGTGTTTAGTGTGGAGATGGGGTGCATAGTAAGTCTGATATCTTAAATAATAATGGGCACAAAGATAAGAACATAAATGGAATCATTTGTTCTTATTGTAGTATATGTGAAAGACTAGGCAGATAAAGACCAGATTATGAAATGTTAGCAACTGTAATTGCTAAAGTCTTTTCCTCCTTCCTTAGCATGTTAAATTCTTGTTAGCAATTTTATCTTATTTCTTTTTGTTAAGCATAGGTAAATAAAATATATGAAATCACTAATTTAAGAAGTGACTTATAAATGTGTATTGAACAAAGATGGCAGGAATGGAAATAGAGAAGGGAGGGAGAGAAAGAGCAATGGAAGGAGGAAGGAAGGAGGAGAGGAAGGAAGGAAGGAAAGAAGGGAGAGATGGAGTAAGGAAGGAAGGAGGAAGGAAGGGAGGGAGAGAGGGAAGGAGGGGAGGAAAGAAGGAAGAAAGGAAGGAAGGGAGGGGGGAGAAAAAGAGGGAGGTAAGGGAGATCTATCAACTATATGGCATATGGAAGATATTGTAAAAGATGAGAGAATAAAGTTAAGAAACAGTTGTAGTTTTAACCTTATTGAGTGCTACATATTATGATGTTAACTTAAGAAACCTATTTAGTCCCACAGTCAGGGGGTACACACCCTTACCCCGCAAAGATAGATTAGAGCCATGCAATATGGTGCCTAGAAGATAGCATCTAGTTCTTTCTGAAGTGGTTCAGAAAGTGCATAAAGATGACATTTCATCAGGCTCTTAAAAGCACATACAATCTTAACAAATAGAGAAGAGTAGGGAAGAAGATGAAACCTATGCAATAGCACAGAAAAACTAAGATGGTTGATTTGCTGAATCACCAGAAGTTTTCTGTGACTGGTGTGTATTTAAAGAACTAGGATGTGACCAGATTGTGAATTTTGGACTTGATCCTGCTATGGAATGTTATGCTATTCAAAGTTCTGTGTGCTCCTGGCAAGATCCCCAGAACCCACTCCCCAACCACCTACCCAAGCCTTGTAGCTGTAACAATCTGCCTAAGCAACCAGCAGTCCTTATCATTCCATGCTTTACATCAGTGTTCATGTCAACCCCCAGAGGAAGCAGATCTCATGTCATACCTCATTTCTGAATATCATTCCATACAATTGAGCACATTTCCTAACCTAATACATCTCCTTTAACTACTCAAATTTGCGCGTCATTATCTGTAACTCCCAGTACATTATTAGCAAGATCCTTGGTAAAATCAAACTCTTCTTTTCGTGTTTTTCTTCATTAGCTTGATCTCTAAAATGTGAAGGTCCTAGGGCTATCCTTAGATGTCTTCCCTATGTTCAGGCCCTGATAATCCATGGATTTAAATATCATCTATAAATTGAGCACTTGCAAATTTAAATCACCTACTGGGTCCCCTTCCCTAAGGTGGTTCATGTATTCAAGAGCCAACTCAGTATCTATTTGGACACATGGTCATCTCATATTTAACAAGTCAATCCACCCAAACCCTCAGACATTACCAATACCTAACTTAATCACTACCACTAGCAGTCTTGTCAGTAAATTGTAACTTTCTCTTAGTTACTCAGGTTAAAAACCTTGGAATTATTCATGATCCCTTTCTTTATCTCATTCCCTATTTCCAATCCAACAGCAACTTCCCGTCTCTTTCTAATGCCATTGTTATCAAAGCCATAATTCCCTTGCCTATATTTTTGGAAGAACATAATAATTGTATCTTTTCCCTGCCTCCCAATCCCATTCATCAGTCCATTTCACAACCTTTAGGATGATCCGGTCTGATCATGTCTCTGATCAAAAATTCCCCAATTTTTTCCTGTCTCACTAATAATAAAAGCCAAAAACTTTAAAATGGTTTATATGGATTTCAGGTCTACACTTACCAAACCCTGTAAGCATACTTTTCTAAATCCATTCCCTTTTGTCTTTCTCCTTAACCTCTCCAATCTAGCCGCAGCAGCCTCCTTGCCTTCTCCCTCGCCAAATGTAGTTTTACTAAAAGAGATTTGTACCTGCCCTTCTTTCTACTTGATATTCCTTTTCTTCAGGTACTTTTTAACTCCTTCCCTTTCTCTACTTTGCTCAAATATCACTTTATGAGAGAACTCTGCCATTAGTCTTATTTTCTCCTTCTTACCAACACACTATAGACCCAAATTTTTATGATCTTTTCTACTAGATTGTGAATTATATGAGGGCAGGAAATTTGATAGTTCAATACTATATCTTAGGACTTAGCACACAAGAGGTGCTCAATGTATATTTGTGGAAATAATGAATAAATGAATTAATAAACATATAAGAAAATATCAAAAAATTTAAGCAATGGTTTTATTTGATCATGGATGGATTTTAAAAATGACACATCTAGCAGAAGAATGTGTGGAGAAGAGACTAAAAGGAGCAATGCGTTTGTTGAAGCTGGTAAAATAATTCAGGAAAAAGGTAAAATGTGTGTATTGTAGGATGATGGTAGAATATAAAAAGCAGATAAGAAAAACATTGCAAAGATCACATTAACAAAAAGTTGTGGTGAGAAAAGAAGTATGCATCCAATAAAATGTCCAGCATTGGCCATTGGGAGGGGGGAAAAAATAACAGCCATAGAAAATCCAGAAAGTTACTTTTAAACAGTTATCATATAAAACCCATGATCACAAAAACAAAATTAAGTGCTTGAATGAGCATTTAATTAAGGGCTATATAATCATCTTTATCTTCATAAATTTGTAGACTGAAACTGATAATGCCAATCTGAGAAATTTACTAAATGCATAAATTATTGTACCAATATAAACAAATAATTTTAACTCATATCAGGTGATGATTTTTCCTCATCCTTTTAATCCAGTCTTCCATCTCCTTTACTCATGTTTCCTTCAACCCTTATAGGTTAGTATAAATCCTTCAGTTACTATGAAATAATATCTTTATTTTTTAAATTGCTTTACTTTCTACTCTGATTTTGACGTGATGTATATATGTACATTCACGACTTTAGTTCTCATATGCTTAGAAAAGTTTAGGATTAGTGAACATTGGGGGAGGTAGATGAATTGTTATTAATTTTTCTTGTCACATTTTCATTACAAAGGGAAAATCAGACATTTTTTTCTGGCATGTCTAACAATATTTAATAAAAATATATTATTAATAAGTTTTCCATTTTTTAAATATTCATTAAGCTTGGTTTGTTTTATCATAATTGAGTGTTGGCACTATTGACATATGCATATCATCTGAGTAATTCTTTTTTGATTTTTAGGAAAGATTAGCAGATGAAATTGAAAAGCTGAGGTCTGAACTTGACCAGTTAAAAATGAGAACTGGCTCTTTAATTGAACCCACAATATCAAGGTAATATTAAATTAAAAGCTTATCTGTAGTTCACAAAAATCAATGTGAATTTCCTTATGGTTTCATGTCTCTCAAATATACTAAGAAAGTATTTCCTGTTTCTCAGCAGGCTTTGCACTATTTTGACTTCTTATTGATTTACAGCTACTGTGCTCAGAATAACTCTCTAATTTAGTAATTCTTCAAATATGCAATAAAATATAAATTAATACCTTTTGTAGTCTGCATTTAATTATATAGCTAGAAATATATAAGAAGATTCAAGTGAAAAAAAATGGAACTGTATATACATAAATTACATCTCTTTCCAATAAGAGGTATAATTTTCTCCACATGCAGAAATATTTACAAGGTTTAACGTCACTGAAGAAATATCATTGGTATGATCACTTAGTATCTATTTTGTTAAAGTAATCACAATAAAGAGTAAAGAAGAAATTACATGTTAAAAAAATTCAAGCAAATTTATTTGTACCCATTTGCTTCTACCTAATACCCCATCTGAAAAGAAAAGAACAACTAGATGCTTGTTTACTTTCCAGATGGACAGATCAAACTCAATAATTCACATATAATTTTCCTTTATGCTTAGGGCCTTCTATTTAAGTTGATAAGTGAACATAGAAAGATCTATTTATTTTAACATTTATTTATTACACAGCGCAATATCAGCTATTTGAAACTTTTGACTACCACAGAATTTTTCTGTGTAAAAAAAGTTCATTTTTCTTGGTCTTATGCTTATCCTAAGGATGTTAGCTCCACAAGGACTGGAATGTTTGCCTGTTTTCAATAATGTAAACTCAGTACTTAAAAGAGAAATCTGGAATATAATATACTCTCAATAGATATTGAATAAATGTATATTTATTAAAGCATTTTTCAGATATTCAGGTGAACAATCCAAATTTTAAAAACCTAGAGGAGCTTATATTCTATTTAATGTAAGTATTGATAAAAACAAAATTCAGTATTTTGAATTCAATTTAGTATAAGAAACACAATTCTGCAGGTATAAATACACCCAATAAACTTTTAAATATATAGGTCTTTAATTCTGAAAATAATGTTTACTCTTCTAAATGTTTTATTATGATTTAAGTATCATAAATCTGAACTGAAACTATTAATGATATACATGGTGTTGTTAACAATGGTAAAGGAGAAATAAAGAACTGATAAAATATCAACAGATTATTTTATAAAAATAGCATTATCCAATTAATAAATTAATTATATTTTAATGGGACCAAATGGCCAGTTCATTGTCTGTTTGACCTTCATTCTCAGAAATACAGTTATAGAAGTGTTGTCTAAAATGTCACCACTGGAGTTCCCTGGTAGCTCAGCAGGTTAAGGATCTGGTATTGTCACTGCTATGACGGGTGAATGCTGTGGCTCAGGGTTGATCCCTGGCCCTGAAGCTTTCACATCCCTTGGGCATGGGCAAACAAAAATAAAAGTTTATCACTATAGTGAGTTATCATGGCCTAACAATATGATATTTATCCCCAATGAAGGATTATAAGGGAAGCTTATGATCTACATATAGAACAATTATTTTTTGATACAACAGATTGTAGCAGTAACAACATTAGACTAAAAATAAGAAAACTGGCATTCCTATGTCTTTTTTTTTTTTGTAAGTAGTACCATCACACACATAAACTATTATAGGAATTATTAAGAAAACTAATTTATATGTTACAAGCTAACTGAATATTTATCAAATAGCAGTTACTTCTTCAACATTCATATTTCTGAGTATGCACAATTGAAAAAGAAACAATAAAAAGAATGTGCATGGAAACTTCATCTTCCAGTTTTTGATCTTCTAGGTGGTGAGGTAGGAAGAGATGAGATAAAGTGAGTGAATGTCAGTAACTAATATCCTCTACCAATATCTCATCTGAGAAGAAAGTAAAATGAGTTCCAGAGTGGCAGAAGGCCTGATCTGGCTCAACTCTGGGGAAAAGGTCGGATCTGGATAATTGGAAAGGACAATGGAAGACATCCCAGAAAGCAATGAATGAATAACAGGTTTTCTCAAAGTTCATACTTGCTTTATCTATAGAAATTCCTTTGTGATATTATGTGCAAGAATGACAGAAAATTCAGGAAGAGAAACTACATGGTTCTTTGTTTAAAGGAACCAATGACTATATTGTAACTTACATCTGCAAGCACCTTTCAAAATAATGTACAACAAAAATATTTTTAAGTTGAAATATATGGACACAGTGCCTCTGACACATCACAGGCTGAATAAAAGGAGATAGGTGAAGGGTAACTGCTTTAGATGAAACATAAGCAATGGGCTCTTCTATAATTGGTGCTGGTTCAGGTTTTTTTTTTTTTCAAGATCAGTTAATACCTTCTACTTTGAGATACTCTGACATTGGTGCTACAGTGATGATAGTAGTGAAGAATACATGTTCCAGATGGAAAATGCAAGAATACGAATTCGAGGACTTTTATAACTGAGAGAATACCAGGAGCTGGAATAGTATATAATGATGAGACTTTTGAGCTGAGACCTAAGAATGTTAACAACAGGAATATATAAAGAGACTATTTCAGGCAGAAATAAAGAATAGCATGTTCAAAGGCTCAAAGCAAAAGAAATATGAGTTTACAGAAAATGAAAGACATTTAGCACAGCTAGACAAAGAAGACAAAGAGTAACTGGAAGTGAAACTAGGAAGGAGGAGGGGCCCAGGTAGAGGGACTGGTAAGGACATTGAAGAGTTTTGAGCACAGCATGGATGGGACCAGACCTGTGTTTTGTTTCATGTTTTTATAAGTGACCTGGAGTTGAGAGAGAAAACAAGAAAACAGTACTCCTAGGATGGTGAGTTATAATTTTAGAAATTCAACCGTGATGTCCACAGAGACATTACCCTAAGCAGCCATGAACTAAAGGTCCCTAGAATGTTCTGAAATAAACAGCTCAGACTGTATTATAATCAATTGTATTCATTCATTGTCTCACCAGATATTTATCAAATCCTTTTTATATGCTGGGAATACCTCCTTGAGCATACAATGGTGACTAAAATCTGACCTTCGTCTTCATGAAACTCATGCCCTCCACTATAAATAAAGACTAAGAATTGCGCCCTTTAATGAGTATGGCCTGGTTGGTTAGTTTTTAATATATGACTAATTCATAATAAAGCCATTTTACTTGATTAAATCTCAGGTTCATTGATATAAAAACAATAGCTGTCATCTTTTAGGGCAATAATTCCTTAGTTCATTTGCTTTAACGTTCAGTTTGGCAAAACATCAATTAGGTCAATGTCCTCTACTTTTTCAAAACCGCAGACTTCACCTAACCTTTTATGATCTTGCCAAATATTTGGAGATAGGTGTCTCTGTTCACAAAGAGAACTAAGAGTGAGAGCATAGTAAATCAGCAGGAATGCTAAGTTCAAGAGAAAACACAGCTTTAAGCACATTTCCTGCTGGTGCTAGATCACTCTATAGGACAGCATGCTGCAGTTGGTATTGTTATCATTATTATAGCAGTAAACAAAATTTGCTATAAAGCTATATATAAATAATATTTCTGGAGAAACCTTTACTGCACTTTGATTATAGTGTACTTTATTATCACGTTTATTAAAAAATAGTCAGATGATATTTTCCAGTTGGAATTTTCCAACTGTTTTGTCTCAGAGCAGATTTCAGAATTGAATGTGCTTATCAAAAGATTTTTCTCTATCTTTTTGGAGCAATGTCTTATCAAAAACCAAAAAACTCTTCTAGTGGTATATCTTCTTTAAAAAAAAAGATTACTAACCTTAGGTCAATCTGATTTTAAGCATTTTGTTGATTTCCTAAATTGAAAAATAGAATGTTAGAAAATAGATAATTCTGGGACCCAAAAACTCTACACTTTTTTGTTTTGGGTTAAAGAGGAATATTTAAAACAAATACAGTGATAAATAGCATGTATTGGGATATCCACTAGATAGCTTAAACTAAATGGAGCTGTCAGAATGTAAATCAATGAATTCTGGTTGTCAGTCTTAACATGTTTCATTCACTGGACTACTGCATTTGAAAATTATAATTAATGAACAGAAAGGCTTTTATATTCTAAAAAGAGAAAATGAACTTGACCTTCGGAATGAAACCAGTACTGGAATTTCTAATAGAAGCCTCTGAAGAAACCTCTAAGAGTCCTGAGTTTTCATCGGTTTTCTTCCTTGAAAGTTTTTTGCTTTTTCTCTTTAGGGTTTTTGTTTTATTCTCAGTTAAACAGAGGATAGTGATTTGCTGGTGAGTTTAATTTTTGAAATTGAGCATATTTCACACTTTCCTTTTTTCCAGAACTCATCTAGACACCTCAACTGAGCTTCGGTATTCTGTTGGATCCCTAGTGGACAGCCAGTCTGATTACAGAACAACTAAAGTAATAAGAAGACCAAGGAGAGGTCGCATGGGAGTGAGGAGAGATGAGCCAAAGGTTAAACTTTTGATTTCGAGGCTTTGATGGTTTTAAATAAATACACTCTTCCAGTTCGGATAGTATTTTAATACTGAGAGAATTCATTTTTATTAGTTTCAGGTGTGATATGTGACATTTTAAAAATTATGACTAACATAAAACCCCTGCTATGTGCCAAAAGTTTAATGAAGCATGTCCCAAGTATTTACCTACATAACATTATAAATTGAATATTACTTTTTATACTAATTTCAGATATGAAAAGATTGAAGCTCAAATTTTAAGTGTTCAGCATTACACTGCCAGCAAAGCTGGAGAGTCAAAACTTGAGCCTGTATTTGTGTGATTTCAAATTCCATGCCTTTATCAATTATACCATATTGCCAAACAAATGGACTTTTGGTTTGCTTGGATACATAAGCAATGGTATTCATATTGTTTATTAAAATTAATTACATATTTTAACAATAGTACTTTAATAACACTTTCAGGGTATGTACATAGATTATTGAAAATATTTATAGAGAACTGTTTATGATAAACTGCAGTGCAGTGCCAGCCTTTCATCAAGCCAATCACTTAAAATTGTAAGCTATGTATGTTAAGTATACAGGTTTTTTGTTTGTTTGTTTGTTTTTATGGCTGCACCAGCAGCATATAGAAGTTCCCAGGCCAGGGACTGAATCCAGGCTGCAGCTTCAGCAATCCCAGATCCTTTAACCCACTGCACTGACTGGGGAGCGAAACTGTACCTTCACAGCAACCTGAGCTGCTGCAGTCAGATTTTTAAACCACTATGCCACAGCAAGAACTCCTATGGATATATTTTATAGAGAAGCAATATAGTTCCTTTGTGCCCTAATTATAGATTGTTTTCCTCAAGCTCTTTTATATGTCCAAAATATGACCTACTTGTCCTTATTGGTTCACAGGCTCTTGACATCCTTTGATTTTTAGTCGGCACCTATGTGTCATGTATGTTAATCCCTTGTAGTAGGCATTTGATATCCATTGAATGGATAAATAAACAAATGAACAAATGAAGAATAAGTTAAGTCCATCTCAATTCTCTTCTCATTTTTATGTGACAAATAAATTAGTGCTCCTTGGTACCAAAACAATTTGTACCACAATTACTTACTCAGTTCCTCAAATCTTAAGTCAGGTCAATATCATGTGGTCTCCCCAAAAGTCATTTTATATCATCACAAAAATGAAAATCAATTTTTTTTTAAAGCAGAAAACTCTAGGACCTCTCTTTCAACTATCTCCTACCTTTGGGTCCCAACTTGAAAAGCACCCGTCTATTGGTTTCTCAAGACTTTCATTCAAATGGAGGATTTATTATATTAATTTTAAAAAGTCATGTAAATTAGTATGCCTTGGGCTTGAAAAAACATCAATGAGGCATTTAAGTGACCAGAGCAGTGGAGATGAAATGAAAACATTTTGCAACATTTTTATTAATACTTTGTTAGAATGTTGGGAAGAACATTCTTGTGTGAACATTCTTTGTGTAATTTATTTGTACTCTCAGCCTATAATAAGCAAATGTAGGTAAAACCAATTCATGTAAGAGATGGAAATGCTTAAGTACAAGTGAATAGAGATTGTCATATCTGGAAACAAGTAAAAATGTTACAAGCAGAGATACTTTAAACTAATTGCTACCTGGAATTGGTATTGAACTTGAAAATCATGGTGAAGTTTGTCATCTTTATTCCTATTAAAATGTTTGTATTTGTTCTGAAAATTAGTACTTTCCATTATTTAAGTATCAAGGAAGTATTTTATTGAGATGATAAATTAAAATTTTAATAATTGGTTCTTTTCTGGCAAAGTAAGCTATAAAACCATATGTGCTTTTAGTTCTTATTTTCAGAACAGTGCTTTGAAAATGAACAATATGATAAATACAGTAATTGTTCATTTACCATCCAGGTGAAGTCTCTTGGGGATCATGAGTGGAACAGAACTCAACAAATTGGAGTGCTAAGCAGCCACCCTTTTGAAAGTGACACAGAAATGTCTGACATTGATGACGATGACAGAGAAACGATTTTTAGCTCAATGGATCTTCTTTCTCCAAGTGGTCATTCTGATGCCCAGACTCTAGCCATGATGCTTCAGGAACAATTGGATGCCATCAACAAAGAAATCAGGTGAGTTAAATTATTTCTGAAACATTTGTAAATCAACTATATTTTAATAAAAAATAAAATATTTCTAAAAATTAATATAAAAAGAATATATATGCATGACTGGGTCACTCCACTGTATAGGAGAAATTGGCACAACCTCGTAAATCAACTCTACTGTAAAAAAATAAAGAAAAATTAAAAATTATTTCTGACACTCTCAAGAGATTAGAAGACCTTGATTCTAGAAGGGTGATCATTAGATCAGAAGCACTGGCATCACCAATAAAGCTTACTAGAACTGCAGAATCTCAGACTTCACTCTGCACCTGCTGAATCAGAATGTGCATTTTCACAGACTCCCAGGATAAAATTAGGATTACCTTTTGTAAGAAACATACATGAGAAATATATAGGTTAATGATATTAGAGCAATAAAAAAGAATGAGGTAAAGATAAAAATTTGATGAATTTTAAAACACTTTTCAACAAAAATTTACTATTTAAAAGACATCTGTGATAATAAAGTACATTTTTTTTTTGTTTTTTTAGAGTCATACCCACAGCATATGGAGGTTCCCAGGCTAGGGGTGGAATTGGAGCTGTAGCTGCTGGCCTGTACCACAGCAATGCAGGATCTGAGTCACGTCTGCGACTTATACCACAGCTCTCAGCAAAGCCAGATCCTTTAACCCACTGAACTAGGCCAAGGATTGAACCTGTGTCCTCAGGGATACTAGTTTCCACTGAGCCGTGATGGGAATTCCAGGGAACATCCTTAAGGTACATTTAACACTACAATAAAAGTAATAAATAGTGTACAAATTAATGTGCAGCCATCTCCTTAAAAGTATTTAGACCTTGCAGTAAAATTAACTATGACTGAATTATTTCATTGTAAATATCAAAAAAATATGCTATCATCACACAGTGGATAATAGATATTACCCAAGAGTAGATGACATTATAGAGTTGAAACTGTACAAGTTAACATTTCAAGCATTGAGCAGTGTTGTCACTATGTCACTATGATCATTTCACTTTGAACTTAATATGTACTTTACTGAATCCCAATGGAATTCATAGTCCTTTTCTATCATTAACTTTGATGATCCCAGTGAAAAACCCAACTGTGTCAAGTGAATTTATATTCTTTCAAACTTCAGGAAACCTTTTTTTTTTTTTTTTAAGGCCTGAACTTAACAACATATGGAGGTTCCCAGGCCAGGGGTTGAATCGGAACTATAGTTGCTGGCTTACGCCACACCCAAAACATAGGATTCAAGCCACGTCTGCAACTTACACCACAGTTCATAGTAATCCCAGAGCCTTAACCTACTGAGTAAGGCCAGGGATTGAACCCACATCCTCATGAATACTAGTCGGGTTCATAATATGCTGAACTACAACAGGAATTCCAAGAAACTATTCTTAACTTACCTTTTAAAAAAATTATGAAAATTTTAAAATATTTTTAATAATGCTTTTATTGTTTTTCTGGCTCTTGCTGAAACTGTTGGCCTCCTAATATGATTCAGACTGCCTAGTTCCCTACTATCGCTATTGTAGTTTTTCATATGGATGACAGGAAGTTTCTATCTGGTTTCTTTGATGTATGTGGTTTCTCCATCTAATCCAAAGTAACACTGCAGACAGTGCAGTGCAGACTTTTCAAAACCCAAGTGTGCTTTGGTAACTTCCCTTTTTGAAAGACTTCAATTGCTCTTAAGACAAAGAGCAAAATGCTTCGTATGGTCTACAGTGCCCCACTTGCCTCAACATTGTCTTCTCTTCCACCTGACTTCTCCCATTATAAATGGCTTCAATTCTTGCAGATATTCCATAGTCTTTCCTTTGTTGTTGCTGTTCCTGTCTTCTGGAATATTCTCCTCAGAGCACACATTCTGCCCTAACACCCACTTTACTTTTACTTACCATGAACAGCTGCGCCATCACTTCTTTCTTTCAGTTCATTTTGCTGTGCTACAGCCCTTCAGTTCTTGACCTTCACTAGGTTGTAAGAGCAAAAAATGTATCAGGCTTTCCTTACATTTTTATTTCCAGATCTTAACATTTTGCTTGATAAATTGAAAGGACTTATACATATTTGACTGATATAAATAGAAGAAAATAGTATAAAACAATTTGAAACTAAATAACACTTTTTTTTGTCTTTTCAGAACCCTACCTGCATCATATGGAGGTTTCCAGGCTAGGGGTCAAATCAGAGCTGCAGCTGCCCTCCTACACCAGAGCCACAGCAACACAAGATTCGAGCCACGTCTGTGACCTACACCACAGCTCACGGCAACGCCAGATCCTTAACCCACTGAGCAAAGCCATGGATTGAATCTACATCCTCTTGGACATTAGTCAGATTCATTTCCGCTGAGCCATGGTGGGATCTCCTAAGAAACACTTTCTAATGCAGTGCTAGAACTAATGCTTGAACTCATTGAATAGATTTGAAATCAAGTTTATAACCTCATGATATTTGTTTTCACCAAAAATATATACATACACCCTCAATAACAACCTCAGTCTCTCCAGACACTCTTGGTTTTATTATATTAGAGTGGTAATTCATAGTCACAGTCTTGGTCTAGACTAATTAATTGATACCCAAATAATGTGTTCAAACTAATGTCCTTCAATGTGTTTTCCCTATCCTCTGTACAGTATTTTAGTTGCTAATTTGTAAGATATTAAAAAATATATGAAATTCAACTGCATAGTGGCACCGTAGCTTGTTACAAGCTACGGTGATCTGCTAACACCAACTAGAATTTATCTCTGGTTAAGATGTTTTTTCTATTTAACCATTAAAAAAAATAATCTCTTCTCTGTCTTCTTCAAAGTTCACTAATCTTCTTAAAGGGAGAGATCAAATTACTTCAAACTCATTTGCCACTGCAGTGTTTATTTATCTGTTCATCTGTAGTTAGCTACCATTTACCCTGCCTTATGTTTATAGTCTTATTTATCCTTTCATCCTTCTGTATGATTCCTAAGGAAATTTCTCCTCAATACAATGGAACATTCTAAATGAAATATATCTTCTTGTAATTTTCTTTGCTTTCCATACTTATGTCAATATACTAAAGATCAATGAATTAGTTATTTTTCCAAATACACTGAACATCTAGGTAGCAATGGATTTTTTGATGATTAAACTTCAGTCTGTTTCTTACTTAACTAGGTTTGGCTCTCTGCTATAATTAATAGAATACCTAGAGTTAATTACAGGTTTTTTTGTCTTTTTTTCTACAGCAGAACCATATTTCCTCTCACCAGAAGGCTTTTCTAAAGGAGTCATTTACCACCAATCATTTTAAAGTACAAAATTCCTTTTCCTTTTCTTCCCTTTTTTTTTTTTTTTGGAAGAGGAGGCAGTTTTTCCATTGAAATGAGTTTAAAGTATTAATGATGTTGTACTATCTTCTTTGATTAAACCTCCCTTTTGGATTCTGATGTTTTAGGTGAAATTAAAATGCCCCCAGGAGTTCCCCTCGTGGCGCAGTGGAAACGAGTCTGACTAGGAACCATGAGGTTGCGGGTTCGCTCCCTGGCCTCCCGTGAGCTGTGGTATAGGTCACAGACGTGGCTCGGATCTGGCATTGCTGTGGCTGTGGTGTAGGCCGGTGGCTACAGCTCGGATAAAAACCCCTAGCCTGGGAACCTCCAAATGCCGCAGGTGCGGCCATAAAAAGGACAAAAAAAAATTAAAAAAATAAAATGCCCCCGTGAAAATAAACTTCAGAGTAACAGAGTTCGTATTCTGTGTAGATATAAAATATATAAAGAGTAAAGGTACCTTGTGCATCTTAATAACTTTATTTTTTATAGCAGTTTAAGATTTACAGCAAAACTGAGGGAAAAGTACAGGATTTCCCATATACACCTGGCCCTGAACATGCATAGCCTCCCCCATTATCAACATCCTTAACCAGAGTAGTGCCTTTGTTACCACTGATGAATTTACATTGACACATCATATCACTCAAATTCATTGTTTACCTTAAGATTCACTCTTGGTATTGAACATTCTATGTATTAAGAAAATGTATAATGATGTTTATCCATCATTATGATATTATACAGAGTATTTTCACTGCCCTAAACATTCTCTGTGCTCTGCCTCTTCATCCTTCTTCTGTTGCCAGCCCCTGGCAATCACTAATCCTTTTACTGTCTCCATTGTTGCTTTTTCCAGAGTGTCATATAGTTGGAATCATACAATATGTAGCCTCTTGTGATTGACTTATTTCATTTAGTTATATGGATTTATTATCCTTCTGTGTCTTTTCATGGTTTGATAGTTCCCGTCTCTTTGGCACTGAATATTATTCCACTGTATAAATGTACCAGTGTATTTATCTTTTAAACTACTGGAGGATATCTTAACTGTTTCCAAGTTTGGGCAATTATGGATAAATTTGCTCAAAATATCCATGTGCAGGTTTTTGTGTGGACGTGAACTTTCAGCTCCTTTGGGTAAATATTAAGGAACCCAATTACTGGATTATATATTCTATATATATTTGTTCTTTCTGGATTTGAGTGAGTGATTCCTTTCCCATGTTAGGGAATTTTTTGGCTATTATCTCTTCAAATATTTTCACCAGCCTTTTCTCTCTCACTTCTGCTTCTGGCTCCCCTATAATGGGAATTTAGTGTTTAAAGTTGTCCCAGAGTTCCCTTAGACTGTCCTCATTTCCTTAGATTCTTTGTTCTTTATTCTGTTCCATATCAGTCATTTCCACCAATCTGTCTTCTGCCTCACTTATTCAGTCATTCTAGTGAATTTTTTATTTCAGTTATTGTATTTTGCATCTCTGCTTGTTTAATCTTTAAATATTCTGTTTCTTCAATGTTTCTTTTAATTTATGAATCTTTGCCTCCAGTTTTTTTTTTTTTCCAATATCTTGGATTATCTTTACTAACATTACTCTAAAGTCTTTTCATGTAGGTTGCTTATCTCCAGTTCACTTAGCTGTTTTGGAGGGGATTTTGTCTTGCTCCTTCATTTGGCTCATATTTCTGTCTTTTCATTTTGTATAGCTTTTTGTGTAGTCCCCCTTTTTACAGGCTACAGGATTATAGCCTCTCTTGCTTCTGGTGTCTTCCCCCTTGTGACTGAAATGGATACGGGGCTTGTGGCATGGGAGGGACTGGTGGGACTGGTGCCTGCTCACTGGTAGGTGAAGTTGAGTCTTGTTCCTCTGGAGGATGGGTCTTTGTCTTTGGGTGTGAATAGAGACCCCTGTGTACCTGGGAGTATTTAAGGCAGCCTGTGTACCGATAAGTGGGGCTATATTCCCACCTAGTTTGTTGTTTGACCTGGGGCTTCTCAGACATAATGGGTAGGGCCAGATTTTTCCAAAATGGCAACCTCCAAGGGAGTTCACCCCAATATTGATTCCTACAGCCTCATGCCTCCAATGTCTTTCCCCCATAATGAGCCATAGCCACCTTCTGTTCTTCAGGTGACTTTCAAGACCCACAGGCGGACATGACCCAGATTCTCCCAGAGTTCATACTCTCCTGGGCCCCAGTGCACATGAAACCCTATGTGCAGCCCTTCAAGAGTGGAGTCTCTGTTTCCCCTAGTCCTGCAGAGTTCCTGCACTGAAGCCCTACTGGGCTGCAATCTCAGATGTTCCGGGAGCTCCTCCTCCCAATGCCAGACCCCCAGGCAGGGGAACCTGATGTGGGGTTTGGGACCCTCACTCCTGAGGGAGGACCTCTGTGATATATTTTCTTGTCAGTGGGTCACCCCCTGGTCGCGTATGTGATTGCTTATGTCACAGAAATCACTCCTCCTACAATCTCAGTGTGGCTTCTTCTTTGTCTTTGGGTGTAGGATATCTTTTTGGTGATGATTTTTCAGTAGTTAGTTGTAATTTTGCTGTTTTCATAACAGGAAGTGTGCTCGAATCCTTCTACTCAACAATCTTGTCTCTTCCCCAAGCTTAAACATTTATAATTGTGTGAGTGTTTAGTTTTGTAAGAAACTGACGACTTTTCCAAAATAAATATATTAAAAAAACTTTACAGTGATCATAACCTTAAAGTTAAGGGTTATATATCATAGGAAATTTCAATAAGCCATTTGCAGTTAAGAAAAAAATATCTCAGGAGAGGTGGTTTTTAATCCCCACTTTTCAAGCAAACTCTGTTGTTACACAGTTTTATTATAGCAGTATCCAAAATTCAACTTAAATTCTTGAAGTAATACAGCAAAAGCTCTTTATTCTTTGTGTCTTTGTAATAAATAATTTATACATACTCTTAAAGCTTCTCCCTATTGAAATAAACAGTTCTTTGTCTTCTCAGAAGCATTTATAGCAATAATATTTAAACCAATTTTAAAGTATCTGTAGATAGATAGCCATGATTCTTATTTAAAGGTAATCTGGTTCAATGGTATTAATGTTAAAAAATACTCAGGGTTTTATTTGAATAAATGATTATATGAATGGCCATTTATTGGGGATTCTATCAGTTATACTTTTTCATTGGGTAGAAGGTAAGAGTCATTGATTTTATTGAAATTTGAGTTTCTTAAAGTCTCGTTTATTGGTTCCTAAATTAAAATTAAAATTAGGAATCATGACAGAAATTAACTAGGCAGTCAAGGTTTTAAAAGAGCTTTAACAGGTAGTAGTAGAGAAAGGGGGTACATTCCAAGTAGGGAGGAATTACGTGTGTGTGTGTATATACATGTACATATATATAATTTGAAAAGGGGATCTTCTAAATTTGAGCCAGGAAATCTATGGAATTTCTGAAAGTTAACATTGCCTAGAGAAAATAAAATGAATATATTAGATTTGATGTAAAATGTACACAAAGTATTTATTTAATCAATTTCAAATAACATAACAGCATAAAATGTGTGAAAATTCAACTCTCTTTCAGGCTAATTCAGGAAGAAAAGGAATCTACAGAGTTACGTGCTGAAGAAATTGAGAACAGAGTGGCTAGTGTGAGTCTGGAAGGCCTGAATTTAGCAAGGGTCCACCCGGGTACCTCCATTACTGCTTCAGTTACAGCTTCTTCCCTGGCCAGTTCATCTCCTCCCAGTGGACACTCAACACCAAAGCTCACCCCTCGAAGTCCTGCCAGGGAAATGGATCGGATGGGAGTCATGACACTGGTATGATTTGTACAGAAAACCTTTGCCCCCATTTGGATTAATGATGCATTAATGAAATATTGGAGTTTAAGTCTAAAGGCTTTCTGTGTGTTTTAATCTTTTTCTTTTTCCCCCAACAAAGCTACATTACATGGTAGGTACAAATATTAATCCTACTGTGAGATGAGGAATTGTAGCCTCTGTAAGTGTAACTATTCCCAAATCACATAATAAGTAAATAAAAAAGCAGAAATCTATATCATATAAGAAATCTGAATGACTTAAATCATTAAATATGTTTTTACTCATATCTTGATGAAGTAAATTGAGACTGGGTGTTTTTTTTAATACAATAAATTACAAAAAATATTTATTAAAATTGCTTCAATATACCAAGGTAGAATATTATAATTTTATAATAAATGAAATACGATTTTAAAAGAAAAGTCATCAATAATACCTGAAATGTTGAGAATATGAGAAAATTGTCCATGTTCAACACAGCTAGTAAAAAGGATTTGAATTTTCTTCAAATTTACTAACTCAAAAGCATGTATTATTCTTTTTTCTGTGATTCCTTGGAATATGTTGAAATAACATCAATAATGAATATTCAAATACTCTGAATTGTTTACAGAGGTAAAAGTTATATATTTTTGTAATGAATATTACAAATATATTATTAAAACAAAACACTTCCAATTAGAAATAAATGGGGATAGAGATTATTTAAAATGCAAAATGGTCAAATAATATTTTATACTCTGCCAAATCTAGCACAAAAATAACAAATGGAGGAGAAATTAATAGCACTACAGAATAATGCCAAGTTTATATAATGTTTCTGGTCAGAAGGCTGTGACACTTCTGTAAAAAGTATCACAATACCTGCATCCATGTGTGTGTATAATATTTGAACAAAAAGTTAAACTCGTTTTCTAAATGGCATCTTTAAATAAATACAATGCAATAATGTGTATTTTGGCTAAAAAACTGTGAAATTTATTTTCATTAGAATTGATTTCTGTAAATGCACAATTTGTACATATAAATTTATAAGGAGGGTATTTTTCTGCTTGAGGTGATATTATCTCATATATACCTGTGTTTGTATGTTTATATATATATATGTGTGTGTGTGTGTGTGTGTGTGTGTGTGTGTGTATTTATTTTTTATTTTATCTTTACAAAATTTCTCTTATGCATATCAGTAGAGATATGTTTTTCTTGACTTTTTCAATTGAGAATTAAAACAGAAAACTATATGATATTATATTATGCAGCTTTTGGCATTTGAGGTTGAGGCATCTGTTAGGATGTTGAGAAGTCTGAGATCACATAGAAGCAGTATATCTCCCCAAAGGAGGCCCAAGACCCTGCATAGATGAGACAAAAGGGAGTGTTTCTAAACTACGTATACGTGCATTGGATCTTCATTTATGCATAATCTTCTTTACCCCCATCTATATTTCTTGGGATAATGTAGTCCCGTATTTATTTTTGACTAGCTCACTTCACATGTGCTTTGTATTCCCTGAGGTCCATGGTCTCATGTCTCATGCAAGAACACCTGACCCCATCATGAAGACTAGCCCCCCCACACACACACCACCTAAACAATTTCCTCTTTAAAATAACTCCATGGATGGGTACTTATAAATGGTTAAAAGACATTTATCTCTAAAAGAACAGCATGCAAACAGCAAAGAGAGACAGTTAAATTATAGACACTATTTAAACCTGTAACATAGTCAAATAATAATCATTAATTAGTTTTGTTTTATGTTGTTTTTATTACTGCCAATCACAGCCAAGTGATCTAAGGAAACATCGGAGAAAGGTACTGTACATTGCTTTTAAATGATTACTAGTTGAAATATTGCTTTTGTTTTATGAAAGCTTTAAAATTATATTTCCTCTAATTGAAACATTTTATTAACATAAAGACAAATATTAAAAGTATTTAAGTATTTTGAATTGTTTAAATATGATCAGAAGAGCAAATACCTCAAATAAAATTATGGTTTCTGGGGTGATGATTAGACTATGGGGACTAAAACATCCTGATTTTCCACAGAATTTTTAGACCTCTGATGGTAGAATTAAATAGTTTACTCTCAGTACTAGAACAGTGTTTCTTGTTTTAAAATGTATGTTTTACCATTATTCAGATGTGTGAGACCAACCGATTGAGAAACAATTGCCAATAAACAAAGCTTGTTGCACACACTTCTCCAGAGCAGGAGGCATGCCCTGCTATGCCCCACAAAGAGTAAACACTAGGTCAGGGCAGGAATTTTTATTGTGGTTTTCATTGGAAATGAAAGACAGGGTGAGTAGGCTTATGATTGGCTAGTTTGAATAATTTCAGTAGTTCTAAGCTATCTCTTGTTGTCTGATATCTGGCCTGGAATGGTAAAGGCAGTGTATAAGAGCCAGATAAAAAAGATGATTTGAGGTACTGGCCTGGGTTGGTTGGTTTGCATGTGAAAGGCACTCTCCAGGAAAGTAGTTTGCTGTCTTTAGGAATAGGCTAGCCCTGGAAGGAGCATTCTTTCCTGGGTCAGCGAGGCCCCAGATGCTAATACATCAAAAATACAGAAAATGCAATTAATATACTACTTTCCTGTTTGGAATGAAGTCAACAGAATATGTCTTGGAATGGGAAATTAGATGGACTCTAGTTCTGAGTCACAAAATGATGTCTTTTTAGATAATTGAGAATAACAGAGCTCAGACTCAATGAGATATCAGATGGGAAAGGTTTCAAAGATTCAATCCACTCTCCAGTGTATTAATATGTATTTCAGCATCTTCAGGATGTGGTAGTCAGCCTATGCCCAAATGCTTCTGGAACCAGAGAACTTTTTTTGAACTAAGGGAATCCTTATTATACTTATATGACCTAGATTGATTGAATTTTCTTATTTTCCATCATCTATCTTCTTTTAGCATCTTCTTCTTGACACTACAAGTCAGTTCTCAACTGTCATATTTACCATGCATAATGTTATTATTTTCTTCGACTTCCTCCATGACTTAAAAGGGTTATATTGGGAATATAAAATGAAATCTGGATAGGTAATGTAAAAGAATTCAGTAAGTATAAGAAAAATACATCATAAAGGAAGGTCCTGTGCAGAAATATAGCCTTAGGGAATTCAGGGAGTAAAGAGAGATTTGGTAAGAAAGGTAGGTCATGGTAAGAAGATAACAAACTAAAATGTGTTGAGTTATATGTATGATTTAATTTGCACTTCAAAAGAACACACTAAGTATTATAATTTCCATTTTATTGACAAGGACATTTAATCTTAGAGCAGGTAAGTAATTAGCACATGTCATTCAACAAATAAGAGAAACCAGAAATGAAATCCATCTCTGATTATGAACCCTTTCTTTTTCTATTTGTTTATATAATGTGAGCTCTAAATATTATTCAGAGAAATGACTGTGCATGTTGTCTTTAAGAACCGATATTTTGAAAATTGACCTAGTTTGACTGGCCATGTGGAGAGAGGAGGGCATTTTATTAGAGAGTGTCTCAGGAAAAAAAAAAAATCTCGACACAGAAATAATCAGGCTTAGCAGAAGCAATTGTGGAAAACAATCATGGTTATATCATGCAAATGTGAAAACAAGTACAAATTAGGAAGAATCTGAAAACTTGCTTTATGAGTTTAGATGAGCTGTGAGTTTAAAAAGGGTTTTCCATAGTATTGACATCATACTGAAAGCAGCTCTTGAAAAAGAGTCTTCTGGTGACACTGTGCTAGTTGAAATGGAGAGAGGAAATCCTATTAAGATGACTACCTAACCTGTTAAAAAGTAATCTAGACTTGAATGATGAGATCCCAGACAAACAAATTCATTAATTTTCTCCAATACATGGAGTCATTATCATATGGAAACACTTTTTATGCATAATGACTTAATGTAGAAATAAGCAAGACATTATATAGACATAAGATAAAAACATAGCTTTAATTTTTTTGCTATAGCCATATTGAGAACTTATTTCATCAGATCTTCTAGAACCATATATCTTTTAGCTATACTTTCCACAATCTCTTTCTCTATCTCTTCTTCTCCCTCTCTCTTTCTCTCTCTGTCCTCACTCTCTCTTCTTGATCTCAGAGAGACAGCAGTGAGTGATGGCTTGAAGTGACATTTTAATTCTCTGCTCAGGAATTGAACCTGGGCGGCCTGGATGAAAACCAGGAATCCTAGCCACTAGACCATCTAGAGGCTAGAAGCAGAATTTCCCTGATTCTTGCCTCCTGTTGAAAGCAAGACTTTTCCAGGAGGCAAAGACTGTAAAAACAGGTACAAAGTTTATTATTTGAGTCACAGTACAACATATGGGAGAGCACACAGAGAAGTAGTTTATTTGTTTAAGTCAGAAACAAAGAAGTAATATACACCCTAAGGAGGCGTATGGTACAGGTATCCCCCTGAATAAGGTGCGCATCAGAGTGGTGATTTAAATCGTTTATATATGACAGTTCTTTTGGGTCTTTATTTACTTTTGGCCAATAATTTTGTTTTATTTCTCTCACATGACTAGACATGGGACCCTCACCAATATTCATGCACATATTTTGGTCAAGATGGATTCCAGAGCAAAGGGTTCTGGGATGGTATAGGACTTAGTATGGTCTGGCACCCCTTCCCTTTTTGCCCCTTAGGCGGCTTACTGAGCATGTGTGATTGGGGAGATCTCCTTGAGATGCAGTTCTATATGTCCTTGTCTGACAAAATTTATGACATTCTGAATTGTTCTGCACCCCGAACTAAACACTTTAAAGGAATTCCTTTCACCTTTTTTATATTCTGTATGCCTTTGTCAATTTTCCCATGAGAGGTAATGAAATGAAATAATTTGCAAAAATTCTGTTCTTTTTATTATTCTCACTTAAAAAAGAAAGATTGTTTTTTCATATAAACCACAACTTTTAAAAACATCCTGGAACACATTTAATTAGCCTGACTTAAAACACTATCTGTTAAAGTTATATTTTGCCAACTTCTCTCTTCAAAAATCTCCCACTTAAAAGATGTCCATGCAATGATAACCTGACTATGCATGTTTTAGTGAAGTAGCTCAAATATATGTTAAACAACTTTTTATAAAGTGCTTTTTTGACATATTCAAATGGATCCCAAGATAGCTTTTCAGGAGTCCGTGAATATTGATCTATGGTGTTTACTATATTTTTTTTGTCGGTGGTGGTCTTTTTGCCTTTTTCCTAGGGCCGCACTCAGGGCATATGGAGGTTCCCAGGCTAGGGGTCTAACAGGAGCTGTAGCCGCTGGCCTACACCACAGCCAGAGCAACGTGGGATCCGAGCCTCATTTGCAGCCTACACCACAACTCACGGCAACGTCAGATTGTTAACCCACTGAGCAAAACGAGGGATCAAACCTGCAACCTCATGGTTCCTCGTCGGATTCGTTAACCACTGAGCCACGATGGGAACTCCCTATGGTGTTTACTCTTAAATACTCTTTTTCTGTAGTGAGCCTGTGTGTGTTGTACATGTGTTTGCACTGTGTGTGTTTTAACTGGAGTATCTTACCTTTTAAATAGTTATGAAATTCACACTATTTAATAATGTGAATTTATATATGTATGACCTGTATGTCCCAAATTTCTTGTTTTGTTCTTATATTACAATTATTTTATATTAAAATTATCTTGCTTTGATGATTCTCAGCTTTCGTCAGAGTTCATTTGATGTATCATTTTTGCTTCTAGATTGCAGTGGTAGAAGAAGATGGTCGGGAGGATAAAGCAACAATTAAATGTGAAACTTCTCCTCCTCCTACCCCTAGAGCCATCAGGATGACTCACACCCTACCTTCTTCCTACCACAATGATGCCCGGAGGTATGATGTTGCACATTGTGCATTCTGCTTCCACAAATATTGTTCTTCCTTTGATGTTATCAAACTACTTAAAAAGTCTATAAAACTTTTGATTTGAGCTATAATTCTACTGCTCCCTCTACAGTGTCACTTTTGAAAAAGCCACATTTTCTTTCTGAGATCAAATGTTTACTTTTAAAATTAACTGTGTATTTATGATCTTGTTAGTGACCAATATTTATGAGAATAACTTCTCTGTTTTTAGTGGATATTTCCTATTAAAATGGAATTAGGCTACAAGGAAGATTTATCAGGAATAATTACAAAAAACTAAAGGGATTCTAAGACAGGATTATAAGCAGGATTATAAAAAATATCCTTCTAGTGTAAGGATAATTAAGGTCTGAAAGTCCATAATTGCACCCCACTACCTTTAACAGACAGGTATGGAAATCAACCTATAGGAGCTTCTGCTGCCAGCTACAACAGCTCCTCCTTAGAAAAGAAAAAAACGCATTTGCTGAAATATTAGAAGAAAAGTTTACATGGGAAAATATCCCATTTGTCACAGTAACTCTTCATACTGTCCTTTCCATCCACCTAAAAAATTAAAGCAGATCTCTATAGAAATTTATGTCATAAATATAATAAATCAAAGCATGCAATTTGTCTTCAATGTATGTCCTTTCACTGTCATCAATTACAGCACCTCCGAGCACATAATTGATATAACTAAATGTTATAACTTAATGATTAATACTTTATTTAAGTAGGAATTTTCCAAATAGTATGTTTAACAATAAATGTTTTTGAAAACAGAGCTTCCTGTGCCAGCAGACGTTTTTTTTCTTTCTGTTTTGTTTATTTTTCTAATTAAATGTTAGAAAAAAAAGTTACTCCAACTTTAAAATACATACTTCCTTCATTTTCCAAAAATAAGAGTGAATTACAATATATGAAAAGTAGTAGCTTTTGGAGTTTAGAGAACGTGAACTCAGATTCATTAGGATAACTAAATAAAGTTAAATAATTCATCATGATGTTATCAAATTTAAGAGCTATAAAAAGATAATAATATCATTGACAATATTCTATTAATACTGTGTCAAATACATTGACCGGGAATAGAACCGAGATCAGTTGCTTGGAAATCATTTCAGCTTATCATGTACCTAAAATAATACCTGAGAACTATAAGAAAAAATATACAGTGATCACTAGGGTATATGATTATTACTTCAAAAACCTTACTCAGATGATTTAAAATTCAATGAATTAGATTCCATAACTGAGAGAGAGAGAAAAATGACTAAAGGAAGATCCAGTAAAACCATGGGCTAGAAGAGGAGCATAACTTTATTAGTTATATTTAAATTTCTTGTCACAAGTCACTATGTTTAAAATTTAAAAAACAAACTCTGCAAGAAATACAGAGGTCAAGGGCTAAATTATAGCAGGTCATTTAACATGTATGTAATAATCCAACCTAGGGAGTTCCCATTGTGGCTCAGCAATAACAAACCTGACTAGTATCTATGAGCATACAGGATCAATCCTGGGCCTTTATCAGTGGGTTAAGGATCTGGTGTTGCCCTGGGCTGTGGTGTAGGTCACAGACACAGCTCAGATCCTGTGTTGCTGTGGCTGTGACATAGGCCGGCAGCTGCAGCTCCAGTTCAGCCCTTATCCTGAACTCCCATATGGTATGGATGCAGCAGTAAGAAGACAAAAAATGATAATAATAATCCAGTCTTGTTCATTGATTAGTTTGATAGTATTTGAAAAATAAGGAAAAAAAATAAATTTTTTTAGAGAAAATTTGGAGGCCCATATCCCTAAGGCTGAGGAAAGAAACATGGGAAGGAAAGGAGAAAATAACATTCAAAGACTACTCATTTCTCCTTTTGTACTTTCATCAAGCAATTAAGTATTATGCACCTTGTAAGTGCTGTATTAAAGCAGTTTGCCCTCTTTTGTGTTTTGCAGCAGTTTATCTGCCTCCCTAGAGCCTGAAAGCCTTGGGCTTGGCAGTGCCAACAGCAGCCAAGATTCTCTTCACAAAGCCCCCAAGAAGAAAGGAATCAAGTCTTCAATAGGTCGTTTGTTTGGTAAAAAAGAAAAAGCTCGACTCGGGCAGCTCCGTAAGTATGCATGTGTTTCATGTTCCACTGTCATTCCTTTCCCTCACTTCTTAGTATCCATCTATCTTTCATTTTATTTCTTATCATTTTATTTTTTCCTGCCTGACAGACTTTCTATTAATCAGCTTTGTAAATCCAATTTAGCTGAAAAGTGTTTGAAAAAAGTTTCAAAGGAAGAATATTGTAAAATTTTCAGTCCTTTTCATTTCTCTGTTAGGACAATAGCTAGAATTTATGTGATGTGAACACTGTGATAGACACAAGGACCCTCTTCTTCCCCCCACCCCTACCCCTTCTCCTTCTTTTCAATTTAGAGCTGGAGTTAAATTACAGGGTAAAGGATTTAGCTCCTACCTCTAATGGTAAATGATGAACAAAATGATACAAATTTTTTAGCACTCCTTTTGGATTCTCAAATAAAGAAATTCACAAGAATGCCCCAATCCCCAAACTTAGTTTACTGTCCTGACACCACAAGAATTTCTTAGAATAATATTAATATTTGTAGGTTGACAACTGGAATATTATTCAAAAATATCTTTCCCAACTTCCACATTGTGAAACTGACACAGAACATCAGAAGTCATAGTTGTATAGTCAAGTGTTATTCAGCAGATGAATTAAATCCTCTTTGGATGTCCCATAACCAGAGGAACCCCTAGTGTTATTGCATAAGGAAAGAAGAGAGAAGGTGATTATTTGGGGGATGTAAGATGTACATGCCAAGATATTTTTAAATTTGTTTTATTTCGAGTTCCCATTGTGGCTCAGTGGGTGAAGGACCTGATGTTGTCTTTGTGAGGATGTGGGTTCAATCCCTGGCCTCACTTAGTGAGTTTAGTATCCAGGATTTCCACAAGCTCTGGCACAGGTTACAGGTGCAGATCAGATACCACATTGCCACAGCTGTGGTGTAGGCCCAAGCCTGGGGACTTCCATATGCTGCATGCGTGGCCCTAAAAATGAAAAAAAAAAAAAAAAATTAAAAAGATGTACATGCCAAGACATTGTTTTAAAATTTGTTTTATTTGATAACTATTCATAATCATAATCAGGTTATTCAGGATATAATTTAAAGTCTAGAAAAATATAGGGCCTTCTGGAAACATAGCCTTTTTATCCATTCTCAGTGACTATGTCTCCCTGTCAGAACAGACGAGAAGGAAATCAATTATAATTACATTTTTATTAATCCATCCAGGTCATAAAATAGCAATAGTTATTCAAGACTATACTATAGAAGATTTATGAGCTTCGAGAAACTTTGTTTTATTCCATAGACCAACAGAGGTAGAGGATAAGCAATGCCAGTGTCAGCAGTACAGCCAGGACTCCAGTGCTAATGAGGAAGACAAGGACAAAAATCTATACCTCAGGTGCTATAAAGAAGCTATACTGAGGGTGGATCAAAGCCCCAGGAGAAATCGAGAATAAAGGTCTTTATTGGAAATAATATTTGAGGAGTTCCCATTGTGGCTCAGCGGTGATGAATCCGACTAGTATCCATAAGGATATAGCTTTTATCCCTGGCCCTGCTCAGTGGGTTAAGGATCTGGCATTGTCATGAGCTGTGGTATAAGTTGCAGATGTGGCTCACTTGTGGTGTTGCTGTGTCTGTGGTGTAGGCCAGCAGCTGCAGCTTCGATTGGACTCCTATCTTGGGAACTTCCATAAGCCATGGGTGCGGCCCTTAAAAAAAAAAAAAAAACAGCAAAAAAATTTTTTTTAAAGAAATACTACTTGAGAAAATAAGAAGAAAATATAGGCACAAGTAAGCTCTGGGAAATCATATTTTTACCAGAATAAACGGTACAAGTTACCACTGACACTTTGGTTGCGGGACATAGATTCAGGTCTACTTTTGTCCTGAAAGGTGTATATCCAGGTTGTGAAGGGAAGACCATGAAAACTTATCAAACCCAGGGACTACCACAGAGGATTCACAGATCAGAAGAAATTAGGGAAATATCTGTAATGATGATGATTTTAGTATCTTGGTCTGGAAAATTCAGACATAGAAACAATACCAATGTTCTTTCTTCTATCAGTGAAAATAGAAGATATGAAATGACAGCATGGAAAGTAATACGGTAGAAGGATGATACTGTTAAAGAACCAAATTTGAAATTTGAGACCATGCCCTAAGATTTAAAACTTTTAAAGAGTTTAGCTCATAAAGGCAAAGAAATGTTAAGTTAACCTGAGAATAGCTATGCTAGATGCCTTTAAATGAAATGAGGTGTGAAGGAAGAAAACTTTCTAAATAAAACTATGAAAATGTTCACTCGATTCTTTCAAGAATAACAAACAGACAGGAATTCTTAGTTATTCATAGAAAAGAACATTTCTAAACAGGGTATTATTTGTCTATATAACGTTCTGAAAAGCTAGGGTAATAAAGTGAACTTCAGATATGATGGATCAGTCAGTGTGACTGCATTGATAACCCATAATCATGGAAAATCAAATTCAGTATACATAAAATCTATTTTTACAGATGTGTTACTAGCAGAGTCAGTATAAATGTGGAAAACCCAAAGCTCAAAGGAAGCAACACAGTGAAAAGCATTTGAATAAAGCTAAAAATACTTTGAAGATAACGTATTTTAAAAGATAAAACATAGATGTGAGCCTGCTTGAAGATCACAGTTGAATTTAGGACGAGTTTCCTGGCAGAGGAAGTAGTCTTTCTAGCAGATTTGGAGATCTGGTTTTAGTTTCTCTTTATTTTTCCTTACTTTAAATTGTCTTTTACTTTCTTTCTGTATTAGCCCCAATGTGAAAAGATACCAAAAACAAGTTTAATATTCTAACTGGGGAGCAGGGAGACAGCAGGGCCAATAAATACTCCCAGTTACTTCCTAGAGTACAGGAGACATTCAGGATGTATTAAGGTCCCTTAAAAACTTAGCAGCCCAATGACCACAATTTTGCTTCCCTGATTTATGCATCCAGATGCAATGCATCTTTGATATCTCCGTTAATGTTTAAATGTGCTCATACCTAATCTATATTTTTAAAGTCATTACTTAATCGTGCCATCTTCCCTAAATATTAACTTATCTTTTCCCTACCCTTATAATCCAAGCTTAAGCAAGTTGTCTACAACTACTGTTTTTACTTCCTCATCTGTCAATGACTTTCTAACCTTCTATATCCTGACTTCCACACATAAAATTCTAGAAGCAACTTTAGTCTTTATCAAATGGAAAAAATGTTAGGGTATCAAAGGCTAGATTATTATGAAAGCAATTTGAGGATGGTAACTCACTCACAATTGTATTTAGGATGATTGTAAACTTAAGCAGTATATCTGAACTAGATGACCTATTCCTCAAAACAGATTTTAAAAAATTTTGGTAGACAATAAGGTCTTATTGTACAACATAGGGAACTATATCCGTACTCTTGGGGTAGACCATGTTGGAAAATAATGTTTTAAAAAAGAATGTATAGGAGTTCTCATTGTGGCTTAGGGGAAACCAATCTGACTAGGATCCATAAGGACACAGGTTTGATCCCTGGCCTTGCTCAGTGGGTTAAGGATCCAGCATTGCAATGAGCTGTGGTACAGGTTGCAAACGCTGCTCAGGTCTGGCGTTGCTGTGGCTGTGTCTGTGGCATAGGCCAGCAGCTGATCTGATTTATGGATCATTGATAAGAATAGAAATCACAAATGAAAAAAAAAAAAGGTCTTCTTCCTTAAATACTACCTCAAAAATCTGAGATATGGAAGATCCAAAATATCCCACTTTAACATTATAACTCTTGGGAGCATTTTTTTACGAGAAAAATCTAGAAGTTTCACATAACTCTAAAATCAGTGTATTAGTCAATAAATTTAGGCCACATTAATAGGCAAACAATATTGAGATGAAAGAGGGCATTTCCATTCTATTCCACCACGGTAAAACAGCGGCCAAGGGATAGTATCCATTTCTGGTTACTATGCTTTCAGAGGCATATTATAAACTTGGAGAAAGTTTGGAGGAGAGGATTAAGCTGATAGGGAGGCTTGAAATTACGTGAGGATTAGGTAAATAGATGTGTGTGTCTATTCTCCTACTGACCTGTCTAGACAGCTGATTATGAATGTTTGGAAGGCTGTTATGTGGCAGACTCAATGGCCTTTTCATTGTTGAGTAAGGATACAAAACTTGAACACAGGTATTAAAGTCATGGAAAGATTACTTCATCTTAATGTAAGAAAGAACACTAGGGAGTCAGAATTATATACAAACAATCTATACTGTAAGGTAATGTGTTCTTATCAGTGGAGATTGTCAAGCAGAAGCTAGGAAAATTCTAGGAAGAACTGCTGTGGAAGGGATCCAGCAGTTGGAAGGGAAGCTGGAATGAGTGATCTTTCATCCCTAGTAATGCTGAATCTAAGAAGCTGTAACATTTGATTCTTATAGCCAGCAATACTTCTTTCTATAAAACATATACCTTGAGTTATTTACTATGAAAATGGGGCTTTATTTTTAAAATTACAGACTTTCAGAGTTGAAAATATCTAAAGATTACACAACAACTCACATTCAATATTGTGCAGATACTGAGATGATTTTAATCATGAAGGCAAAGCAGCTGCCTGGAACAAGAGTTTGCAGTGGTTCCCAGCTCTCTCTTCCTGGTCTCGTGTTCCAGACAATATACTCCTCATTGAGCTTCTAGTCCTGTGGAACATGTTTGGGAATGCAATGAAATTAAAAGCATGATTATTTACTTCGGGAAGTTTATAACTTCTTGGAGTTCCCATTGTGGCTCAGCGGTTAAGAACCTGAGTAGTATCCATGAGGATGCATGTTCAATCCCTGGCCTTGCTCAGGATCTGGCATTGCCATGAACTGCAATGTAGGTCACAGATATGGATTAGATCCAGTGGTGCTGTGGCTGTGGTGTAGGCCAGCAGCTGCAGCTCTGATTCAACCACTAGTCTGGAAATTTCTATATGCTACAGGTGTGGCCCTAAAAAAAAAAAGAAAGAAAATTTGTGTAAAAATTCTTGAGAATATTACACGTAAGTGAATAAAAAAGTAAAGAATAATTTAGGGCAATAGTGAAAAAGACATCACATAATACATTATATATTTTCTTATAAAATATATAGATATAATGTTAGTAAAGAGTTGAGATAATTTTTCTCTCCCTGGATATATTTGATTCTACTAGAAACATTTAAGTGCAGTTTTCCTACAAAATTGGAAAGGTGTAAAGCTCGAGTTCAAATAGGACTTGTTTCTGAACAAAAAGTACTAAAGCCACATGAGAGAACAAACTCCAAGGGAAACGTAATGGAAAAGAACCTGGGTCTTCTTTATAGTTAGCTAGGAATTGGGTACAGACTGGGGTCAGTAGTGTGAAACCAAATTACCAAGCAAAAGAAATAAAGCTTGAGGGTCAAGTTACCTAGCTGTGGAGAGATTGGAAGTGTAGAGATTAGGAGGCATCATTTTGAAGCAGATAAAACACACAAATGAAATGATCTAGGTTCCAGGGTCAGGTATCCAAGCAGAAGTAAGAATTAGGAGTAAGAGCAATCGAGTACCATGTTTGAAGGCAGCTTACCTTTTCAGGAAAATGGTAATAGTATGTAAAGAGGTAGTGATATTAAAGCAAGTACTACTTCTGAGGGAATCATCCCTTCCGTCTGATTTTTAACACATTTACTACCTAGGAAACACCAGCTCTTCCATGTCTTCAGAGAGCCCTAACGATTATAACTGTAAAGAAAAAAGAATAGGATATACATAATCACCCTAGCAGTTGTTAACAGTGAATGGTAAGCATAAAGAAAAGAGGCATTGTAAAGCAGAAACAAAAATACAACACAAAGAGATTTTTAAGAATGAAGAATTGATCAAAATACAGCAAAACACATATTAATTATACAGGCACAAAATATATACAAAAACAGAAAAATATGTGTAAGTTATACATGCAGTATCCCTAACCACAGATGCTATATATGCATATATTATCAAGTAAAAAATAAAGACCAATATTGCAAATTTCCTTTAAATGCGTGTGAAAAGAAATGCATTTCATACATTTTGCCGACTAAATTGCAGTTCTAGTTCCTTTATGGTCATCTATCAGATTGTATTATAATGGTCTAAATTATCTGACCTTCTATAATCAGCATAATAAAGAAAATGATTGCATGATGACAGAGAAAACATCAATGTTGCACCAACATTATTTAGTAAGCACCTTTCTACACATAAAATTTGGGTGACTATGCTGGCCTTTAACCCCAAATTCAGGTTGCTTCTAGATATTATGAAATTAACAAATGCAATAGAAATTCCCATAGTATCAATTAGAGATGAGTCATGACTCTGCATAATGGAAGGGTCTTCTTTCAAAGAAAGCGGTGTTTGGCATCAATTATGAATGCATTCCTTACATACCATTTATGATCCAGGCACAGTGCCTTGGTACATCCCCCAGAGAACTAACAGAGTAGTAGACATGAAACAATTAAGCAATAATTTATAAATCCAAGTGTGTTTAAAATCAAAATGAGTGGTATGGATTAATGCTATAGAGAGGTCAAGTAGAAGAAATGAAATTACTGATCATCAGCAGATCATAGTCTTAACCTTTCTGGAATTAGAGTTCCTTTTTTTTTTAATACAATAACAGCAAACTCTGGGGGACAAATTCAGAGACAGAGACCTTGCAATGTGCGCCTTGGCCAGAAATTCCTACAGACTTGTACCTCAAGGGCCAACATGTTATAAATTATTCTGAATGGAATCTAAGGCCCAGGTAATGTGGAGATATTTGCATTCACGATCCAAATGAAGAGATATCTCCAACCAGTACTGTCTCTAGTATAGGACCACTAGTATGTAGCACTGTCCATCAGAAATACAATGTAAGTCACAAATATGAGTTACATATAAAACTTTTGATTTTCCGGTAGCCATATTAAAATAAGTAAAATGAGACAAGTGAGATTAATTTTAACAACGCAATTTATTTAAACCAATATAGAAAAATATTCAAACATATAATTAATACAAAATTTTTAATAAGATGTCATTTCTTTTTTTGTACTAAGTTTGCAAAATTATGTGCATGTTTTATACTTGGAGCACTTAATTTTGACTAGCCACATTTTAAGTGCTCAGTAGCCACATGTGACTAGTGAATAAAACATTGGTAAAGATGAATAGATATTCCTAAAGTCCACACAGTCATAGGAGCCCACTGATGCCTAGGGGAATAAAACGAAGTAGACTTTCACTAGACTTAGATAATTATCTATAGAGTCAAAGAGTTTAGAAGCTGATTTGGCTGAGGTCACCCTTACCAGGTCAGGTATTTGGAAAGATCAAGCTGGGATTTATGGGGCAACTGGATCAATTCTATAAAGAATATTCTTCTCATCTAGAAATGTTTATTTGAGCTTTAAAAATGCACAGAATCAGGAATTCCCATTGTGGCTCGGTGGGTTAAGAACCCGACATAGTCTCCATGAGGATATGGGTTTTATCCCTAGCCTTACTCACTCAGTTGGTTAAGGATCCACAGTTGCCGCACGCTGTGGTGTAGGCTGGCAGATACTGCTCTGATTCAACCGCTAGCCCAGGAACCTCCATATGCCATAGGTATGGCTGTAAAAAGAAAAAAAAAATGCACATAATAAGACTTCTGCTGCTGCTTAAGAATATAGTCCTACATACGCTGCTTAAAAATAATGTGCCTTCTATGGCCTTAAGTGACATTTTGTATTGACATCTTCAAACAGGATGTGGCCACAATTTTTTTTTTTTTTTTGGCTTTTTATGGCCGCTCCCTTGGCATATGAAGGGTTCCAGGCTAGGGGTCAAATCGGAGCTGTAGCTGCCAGCCTGCACCACATCCACAGCAACACAGGATCCGAGCTGCATCTGTGACCTACACCACAGATCATGGCAACACCGGATCCATAACCCACTGAGCATGGCCAGGGATTGAACTTATGTCCTCACGGATGCTAGTCAAATTCATTTCTGCTGAGCCACAACAGGAATTCCCACAATTCTTTATTAAATACTTTCCAAAGTGTATTAGATTCTGAAGTGCTCAAGAGTATTTCTAAATTCTTGAGTATTTTATTTTTATTTTATTTATCAGAAGAAAAGTCTAATATCTATTTTTTTCTTAGTCTACTTCTGACTCACAAAATTCTTCTAGAGCTTTCTTTGTTTCTCTTCCAGAGCTTTCACTTTTTTAAATGTTCTCTAATTAAAATGTTGGTTTCTCGGAAAAAAGTGAATCATAATTTGTATGTTCTTGGCTCTGAAGAATAAAAAGCCTGATTCATTCACCCACGTGGTGGTTGAAAATGTCTCATTGTTTATGGATGGGTCTACTCATCTATTGCCATGTCCCCATCTGGACTGATCAAGAATTTTGTAACTTTTGGAGTTCCCGTCATGACTCAGTGGTTAACGAATCCGACTAGGAACCATGAGGTTGTGGGTTCGATCCCTGGCCTTGCTCAGTGGGTTAAGGGTCTGGCGTTGCCGTGAGCTGTGTTGTAGGTTGCAGACGCGGCTTGGATCCGGCGTTGCTGTGGCTGTGGTGAAGGCTGGCAGCTATAGCACCTGTTAGACCCCTAGCCTGGCAACCTCCATATGCCACGGGTGCGCCCCTAGATAAGGCAAAAAGATAACAACAACAACAAAAAAAGAATTTTGTAACTTTTAAGCGAATCATTATTCACTTCCATTTATATTTCAAGAGAACAGTTTTATTGTTAATTGTAGATTGTGTATAATAATTCATGGATATACAGTAGAGCAAGTATACCAATGAGAGAAATAAAATGAAAATATATACTCACTGTGCATAATGGGAAAATCCTACATTTAAAAATATTCCCCAAGAGACCTTTAGTCAGTGAGTGGATGACTTTCCTAATGATATCAACAATAAAAATCATTCACAATAAAAGTCCTTTAAGTATTAATTGCATATGTGCATAATTGAATGTAATAAATTTCAGTCCTCAAACTGTGAATCCCTAAATAAGATCTAGACAGCAGTCAATATGTTTGCAAATAAGAAGCCTTTTCCTGTAATTATCCAGTTCAGTAACAGCATTACTAGACTGTGAGATTAACTATTTATATCAATACTCCAGAATTAATAATATTTAGTATTTAGATTATTTGCTAAAATAAATTATGAAAAGCAATTACAACAAAACCATCTTTAATAGTACCTATCTAGGAGTTCCGTCATGGTGCAGTGGTTAACGAATCTGACTGGAAACCATGAGGTTGAGGGTTCAATCCCTGGCCTTGCTCAGTGGGTTAAGGATCTGGCATTGCCATGAGCTGTGGTGTAGGTCACAGATGCAGCTCAGATCCTGCATTGCTGTGGCTCTGGTGTAGACCGGCAGCTGTAGCTCCGATTAGACCCCTAGCCTAGGAATCTCCACATGCTGCAGGTGCAGCACTAAAAAGCAAAAAAAAAAAAAAAAAAAAAAAAA
>PVHT021183617.1:19410181-19453076 GCA_004024745.2 Catagonus wagneri | reverse complement strand
ATTCTCTCAATTTGAAATTTAAGACCTACACCCATCAAAAAATTCTGAATGCTTCAAGTGTTGAAAAAACTCATACTTGCTCTTATTTTTCATAAGAAAAGTAGAAAACTAGACCTCAAGATTTGCAGACTGCATAGCAGTGTTTGTAATGTAACGTACAGGCCTTGTGTCATATGTTGCTACTAGGTGCATCTGAATGGTAACCAATATGTACTTTTTTCCCCCATTTTCCCAGTGTATGTTTATGTGTGTGTCCATGCCATTCATTGCACGTACATTGTGTTGGAAATGCAAAGACAGGCCAAAAAAGAAAAAAAAAATGATACTAAACAGTTGCTCAAATAAACTTTTAAGAATTTAGTTTCAAAATGACACGAGGTATCCAACCTAATTTGAATAGTTACTTCTTCACAGGAGGCTTTATGGAGACTGAAGCTGCAGCTCAGGAATCTTTGGGGTTAGGCAAACTTGGAACTCAAGCTGAGAAGGATAGAAGACTGAAGAAAAAGTAGGTTTGGAGATTTTTTTTCCTCTTTTTTCTTTTACTTACTTTTTATCATTGCGGGGTATTAAAAAGTGAATGATTGGGCAAGTTCCCTGGTGGCTCAGTAGGTCAAAGATCCGGTGTTGCCATTGCTGTGACTCAGGTCACTGCTGTGGTTTGGGTTCCATCCCTGACCCGGGCACTTCCACATGCTACGGGTGTGGTCAAAAAAAAAAAAAAAGGGAGAGAATACTTGGAAATAAAACAGTAGAGGCTGATATTGTCCTGGTATTCCCTAAAATTTCAGTGTTCCCGTTTCATGGTTATAATGGGCTATTAAAATTAAAAATCTTTGTTCTATAGTAGAAATAAATAATGTTTTCTCAGAGATCAAAGTATGTGTTTCAAAACTCATGTGTATTTAGAATATTTAAATACAGTCTTACAAATAATGTAATATTCCATTTGATGTTAAATTCAGTGTTAATTTGGTATAATGAAATGAGAGGAGATCATACCATCCAACTTTATGTTTTCTCTCACAACAATTAAAGGACCTTCCCTTAAAATGGAGTATTTAAAAGGAGACCATTTCTCTGACTGATGGAATATATGCTTATTTTAGACTCACAGCAGATTGTTTTGCATCTGTCAGGAAACTGATGGTGTATTTTTTCATTCACATATAATATGGAACATTTAAATGACTTACAAAATTGGCAGTGTGGGAATCGCAGCAGCTGTAGAAAGCAAGTATACATAAATAACATATTTTTTAAAGTCAGAGTAACATTTTCAGTGATAAAATAGCACCTTTAGACTGTGTTCTTTAAAAGACAAAGAATTTCTCTTTTTTCCAGAACCTCTTGCATGGTTATTCCTTATCTTCCCTCTCAAATTTTCTTACGCTGTTTATAGTTTTCGTATTTACCTTCATTCTTATGAAATAATGTTCATTGCTATAGTTATCATTACCGTGACAAACATGTGCATGTGATTATATTAGGGTAATTAATTTACTTCATATTTTGCCTTCTCACTTGCTTTGCAGATATTTACTAATAGTGAAGAAGTGTGTATTTACAAGTTATAGAAGAGTTCACTACTCTATTGTTTCATTAATTTTCTACTTACTAAAATTAGATATATATCCAAATTTAGTAGAAACGCTGTGCAGAAAAAATAAGTGACCTTGGGAACATTATTTCTTTAATACAATTAATGCTGTCACATTCTATATTAATAAATATTTTCTCTTTCATTACTGATCACTCAAAAATATATTTAAATATATCACAATCTGTCTGTTCCTATCTGTGTGTTATATTTTATGATTATTTATTAAGAATCTTCTAAAAATCTTTGATACTAAAATTTGATTGAAGTCTAAAGAACTTTCACTTTATTTAAAATTACTTTAAATCTAAAGGAGTAAGATTAATCAAAACTCAGCCTGGATAATGTACTTAGTTAATTTCTTTTAAAAGTTGATTTTCATTTTTTCCAAAATGAAATATTTTAAATAATGACAATCTGGCCAATTTTCATATTTCTTATAAGGTAATATTGAGGCAATGCCTCACATAGTTCCTTTTTAACAGCTACTAAATATCCTTTTACAGCAGCTACTAAAGTTAAAAACTCGAATTATACAGTGATTTAACAAATCATATATTGAGAGTTAATGTTTAACAATTGTTAAATTTACACACTATTGGATTGATTTGATATTAATTTTATGGAATTATTTCTTATATCCTAAGTATCCCCATAGTCAGAAAGTGATTTGAGTTCTGGACTCTGTCCGAAGATCTTACTATACTTGACTTTGTTGTTTTCTTTTGCAATATGTTTTGGCAAAGTATAATTTTAAAATATAGTAAATATGATACTTGTCTTAAATATTAAGAACATGTATCTATAATATAACAAAGGCTAGCATTCCTTAGTGCAACTATTTCTTATAGAGTAATAGTATTTGGGGTAAAATGGATCCAACAGGGCAAGGTATTGTTAATTAATGTAAGGACACAAGTGTACCTCATGTTATTGACTCTCATTTAGCAAAGTTCTGTGAACATAAACATGCAACCTGTGCTTATAAGATATATAAGTGCTAGCACTTATTTAGGACTTCGATGGCACCGTGGCTTCGTTTCTGGATTATGAGAGAATGAAGTGTCTCCATGTAATGGGTTTTATAAGTGAGATAAATTATTTTTAAAGACATAGTTTCAAATTTTATTTCTATCAAAGTTATTAACTATGATTAAACATTGACCACATGTTCTCGAATTTTTAAATTATTTAAAATTCTATTTAAACGATTCTAATTTTCTTTTTTTTAAAGATAGCATATCCTCTTTAGCGTGCTTCAAGTAATCATACTCTTCTCTGTGTTCAAATTTCATGTTTACTGGTCTACTTTTAAAATGGAGAAAAATTCAAGTACATTTCATTGAAAAAATATTTAAAAATGGAACTATTTCAAAATGTTGAACACTACAGATTTTGCATGCATAGTCACAATGATTTGGTTTCCTATTAATTGTTTTTCTGAAACCTATCCTTTGACCAAGCAGAATGATGTGTCCAGAACAGACTACTTAGACCAATGATCACTGTCCGAAAATTTGTATTAGAGATTCATTAGTCTCTGTGGGAATAGCAGCACTGGAGAGAAATCTTGTTTTAAACTAGGATATTATTTTACTAGGATACCAGGTATTTACCATTGACAATCTGTGGATTTAAATTTAATTAGGAGAAATCTTCTTTAAATAAGTTACTTATGACACATTTTAAAAAGCCATATGGGGAAGATACTTTCAGAGAGCAGCATTCAAGACATTCTCAATTCTTGCAAAGTTCAAAAATTTGCAACTTTGGCAGTACCAAACAAAGGTCTAATTTGAGGTACAATTTACCATCCAGCAAATTAAACATGCGTAGATTAGAACATCTTACTAGATCTGTGTTCCTACTTTGTTCTGCTCTTACTTTGCTATCTGGTGCAGACATTTGTTTTTCTTATATTTCTGGCTGCTGTCTTGTGATAAGAAATAGAAAATCATCAATACTGGATCTGCTAAAGCACCCACTGTTCTAAAAGTTTTTGAGTATTATCTTCTTCAGTTGTGTGTTATAATGCAGGTGCTATTCTTTCATCAGAATGACATCTAATGTTACGGCCTAAAGTCAATCTGTTGTTCTGCCTGCCTCATTTTTTCTACAACCTGTCTTTGCTGTACTTTCTCTTAAACTTCAGTTCTATAAATTTCTTCAGTAGGCTTATACACAGTATGGTTAATACCTACAATAATTGTGTCAAACTGAAACATCTTGTAATTATTTGAATACTTCACATTAATTTGTTTGGCCTTCCCCTTTAAAATTTAACTAGCCTTTCTTAGCCTTATGGTATAGTTCTCCTAATCTTTGAGGACAGAATCACTTATTATTCTCAATATATGTCTGTATGTTAAAACTGTGCTTCTCCATAGTTTTCTCAATGTGTCTGAAATTCAAAATATTTTCCGTCATACTTTGTTTGATTTCATTGGTGGACGAACATATTTTGTTTTAAACTAACTGAACATCTTTCCCGTTTCTAAGACATGACCTGAGAATTTCGCCTCTTCCTTTTTGTCCCTGTCATCCTGATCTTCAAGAACTATTTCCTTTCTTAGCTCTCCAACAAATGTTTTAGGCTCAAACCTAAAGCTGCTTGCTCAGGATGGCCAATTAAAGTCATCCACACAACTCCAAAAAGTAACTGCATAGCATAATAGAATATACTGCAGTGTCAAAATCTTATATCATCCATCCCACCAAAAACCTCAATTTCTGAATGTTCTTTAACTCCCTAACTTTCCAAACTTCACTTAGAATCTAGGTGTGGGTATTTTAAAACCCGGTAAATAGAAACTCTGTTCTTTACCAAAAGTTTAGAATTTATTTGATTGTAGGCTGATGAGTCAGACAATGAGAAAAAAATCAACTTTATTACTGATAAAACTGTTAGAACACGGGAGCTCCCTTTGTGGTGCAGTGGAAACGAATCCAACTAGGAACCATGAAGCTGAGGATTCTATCCCTGGCCTCGCTCAGTGGGTTAAGGATCCAGCATTGCCGTGAGCTGTGGTATAGGTCGCAGACATGGCTCGGAGCTGGCATTGCTGTGTCTGTAGTGTAGGCTGGCAGCTGTAGCTCCCATTATCATATGGGAAACTCCATATGTTGTGGGTGTGGCCATAAAAAAAACAGAAAAAATAAACTATTACAACATGACTTAAGTATATGGAAGAAAGGTTGGTTCTAAAATGGAACCCTCAAATTAAATAAAGTTCCCTGACACAGTAGAGCTGGATAGTTACGGATTTCTAAGATACACAAGTATAAGCCCTGCGTCTCCTTGAAAATATCATCTACAATATTTTGATTCCATAAATATGTTACTCTAGAATTACGAACTATGAACTCACAAAGGAAACAAAATTTTATATCTTTAGAATCTTCGCCTAAAAGAGAGCTTTACAAATATCAGTGTGTTTATAGTAATATCTCTACAGATGTCTTACCTTTTTTTTCTCCTGGAATATATTTAGGAGCCAGTTTCCCATTTCACCATATCTAGGAATGTGTTGATAAGGTTTATGGCAAACTTCCTAAATTCTCAGAGATCTGTAAATATATTATATACCTAAAATTAATTGAAAATTTTAAAACTGTTGCTTTAAGGTAGTTTTCCCTCAAAACTTTAAGATGCTGATCCTCTGGCTTCCAATTATGTCTGATGTCGATTGTCATTCTTTTGTGTATAACATATAGGATTTCTTTTTCCTTTCTATTTCTCTCTCTCTTTCATTTCTTTCCCTCCCCCGCTTCCCTCCCTGAAAGTTTGAGATTTTCCCTTTCTCTTGGACATTCAGAAATGTCATAAGTTTATATTCAAATGATTTTTTTCTTTTGCAGCCATACCCCATGGCTTATGGAAGTTCCCAGTCCAGAAATCAACTATGGGCCCCAGTTGTGACTTACACCACAGCTGTGGCAGTGTGGGATCCTTAACCCACTGCACCAGGCTGGGGATCGAACCTATACCTCCACAGCGACCTGAGCCACTGAAGTCAGACACTTAACCTACTGCACTACTAGGGGAACTCCTATTAAGTCTTTAGTTTGAAAGTATAAAGTAAAAGGATCAAGTGTAAAAAATCATTTGGGGAGTTCCCTTTGTGACTCAATGGGTTAAGAAACTGACATCGTCTCCATGAAGATGTGGGTTCAATCCCTGGCCTCACTCAGTGGGTTGAGGATCCGATGTTGCCACAAGCTGCCACATAGGTTGCAAATGAGGCTCAGAGCCAGTGTTGGTGCAACAGTGGCATAGGTATCAGCTGCAATTCTGATTCAGTCCCTGGTCTGGGAACTTCCATATGCCACAGCTGCAGCCCTAAAAAAGGAAAAAGAAAGTCGTTTGGGAGTTCCTGCTGAGGCACAGTGGGTTAAGGATCCTGCATTGCCACAGCTATGGCATAGGTCCCAGATTTGACCCCTGGCCCAGAAACTTCCATATGCCGCCAGTGCAGCCATAAACAAACAAACAAACAAGCAAATATGTATCAAACTGAACTGTCTTACATGTATTTACCTAAAATATTTTTATCTCGGAGTTCCCTTTGTGGCTCAGTGGTTAACAAATCCGACTAAGAACCATGAGGTTGCGGGTTCAATCCCTGGCCTTGCTCAGTGGGTTAAGGATCCGGCGTTGCTGTGAGCTGTGGTGTAGGTTGCAGACGCGGCTCGGATCCCGCGTTGCTGTGGCTGTGGCGAAGGCCGGCAGCTACAGCTCCTGTTAGACCCCTAGCCTGGGAACCTCCATATGCCGCGGGTGTGGCTCTACATAAGGGCAGAAAGACAAAAAATAAAATAAAATAAAATATTTTTATCTCTAAACTTAATTTCGATTTTAAGAAGCTTATTTTTACAGAGGTTTATAAGACAGTCCTTGATAGACAGTGAACATGCTAAAGTTGACGGAATACCCGTGAATGTTATTTAGCTCCAGAAATATAAATCCTGAAATATTTGCATCAATTTTTATCTGCTAATGTTTTCCCACTATATTTTAACTGAGCTGAAATCTTCTGTATCTTGAAACTAAATTGAAAGATACCCTATGAATATTAATATACTGACTAATTTATCATCTCCAATCTTTATTTGCAATATAGGTAATATTTTTTCATATGTTGGATTTGCTGTGTTCTACTGAATGGATATCACTGCTAAATGAATATGGATTTCATATTTGAAATCAATTTTTCAACATCATTAAAATGAAATTAGCATTCCAACTCAGCTATCAGCTGCATCCTCCAGAGAAGCAGTTTTATCCTTGGAGCATAACAGTCACAGTTAATCACTACCGATGAATCTTTATGTTAGAACTTCAAAGACATAAAAGTGAAGCTCTATAGATTTAGTTAATTTATTTCCATTGCAATCCTAAGGGTCTCCTTCAGAGCATAAACTTTAATATGTTTTGAGATTTGGCACTTTTAATCTTTGGCATTTGAAAGTTTCAGAGTTTGCATGTCTCTAAGCAAAATAAGTGTCACGGAAAATACCCATTATTAAAGATATTACAGAAATTTCACAACATTCTTTCATTTAATAGATATTTATTGTGTCTATGTGCCAAGTTAATCTTATGAGTTGTATTCTAGAGGTTAATTTTAAGACATGTGTTAGAAGTTTTAAATACATTTTCCCATCTAAGTAATGTCATATATATGAAAGGTAAATGTCTTTACTTCCCCCACAAGAAAAATATATTTTAAGCATGTTATAGTAACTAAATTTGGCTGAACAAAGCAAAAAAGGGGGATTCACTGGTAGATATTAGAATATCTCAGAAATAGCGGAGCCAGGACAATTCTAAAATTTCAACTAAAACAGATTATGGAATATTTCTGTAGAGTGTTGTCAAGAACTTATATTTTCTACTTGACATCTTAAAATGCCATGGTGAAAGAATCTGACTGGTCTAATGTAGATGAGATATTTGTACTTGGATCAATTCTAGTCAAGAGTTCATTTAGGGACTTCCCATTCATGGCACAGTGGAAATGAATCTGACTAGAAACCATGAGGTTGTGGGTTTGATCCCTGGCCTCGCTCAGTGGGTTAAGTGTTGCAGAAATCTCTTAGTTTTTCTTATCTGTAAAGGTTTTGATCTCTCATTCAGATCTGAATGAGAGCCTTGCTGGGTAAATCAATCTTGGTTGGAAGTTTTCCCTTTCATCACTTTAAGTATATCATGCCACTCCCTTCTGGCCTGCAGAGTTTCAGCTGAAAAATCTGCTGATAACCTTATTGGGGTTCCCTTGTATGTCATTTGTTTCTTTTCCCTAGCTGCTTTCAGTATTTTCTCTTTGTCTTTAATTTTGGTCATTTTGATTAATATGTTTCTTGGGGTGTTCCTCCTTGGGTTTATTTTATATGATACTCGTTTCGCTTCCTGGATTTGAGTGAGTGGTTCCATTCACATATTAAGGAAGTTTCCAGCTATCATCTCTTCGAATATTGTTTCTGTCTCCTCTCTCTCATTCTCCCTCTGGCACCCCTATAATATGGATGTTAGTGCGTTTAACATTATCCCAGAGTTCTCTGAGACTCTGCTCATTTCCTTTCAATCTTTTATCTCTTTTCTCTTCCGCATTAGTGATTTCTACTAATCTGTCCTCCACCTCACTGATTCTTTCTTCTGCCTCTTGTATTATACTGTTGGCTGCTTCTAATGAATTTTTTATTTCAGTTATTGTATTTTGCATCTCTTTTTGTTTAATTTTTACAGCTTATATTTCTTTGCTCAATGTTTCCTGTAAATTATCAATCTTTGCCTCCAGTTTATTTCCAATGCCTTGCATCATCTTCAGCATCAACAGTCTAAAGTGTCTTTCTGGGAGGCTGATAATCTCATCACTGAGCTGTTTTCCTGGGCTTTTCTCTTTCTCCCTTATCTGGGTTAGAGTTTTCTGTCTTTTCATTTTTATAGGTTTTTGGTGTGGTGACCTTTTTGCCAACAATAGAGTTGTAGCCTCTCTTAGTTCAGGTGTTTGACTCCCCTGTGGCTAAAGTTGGTATGGAGGGGGCTTGCTGTAGGCTTCCCGATGGGAGGAACTGGTGCCTGCCCACTGGTAGGTGGGGCTGATTCCTATCTGTCTGATGGATGGGGTTTGTCTCTGGATGAGATTAGAGGCTGGCTGTGTGCCTGAGGGGTCTTTAGGCAGCCTGTTTAGTGATGGGTGGGACTATGGTCCCACTTGGATTATTGTTTGGCCTGAGGCTTCTCAGTGCTGATGGGAGGGACCAGATTTTCTCAAAAATGGCCCCCTCCAGAGAAATGCAGGCTGCTGAATGTCCCTGAGAGCTTCTCCTCCAATGCCATTCCCCCACAAAAAGCCACAGTCACCCCCGTTTTCCCAGGTAATCCTCCAAGTATTGCAGTCAGGTTTCCCCCGGATTCCTATGAAGACTGCTTTGCCCTGAGACCCAGTGCACGTGAAAGTCTGTGTGTGCCTTTCAAGAATGGGGTCTCTGTTTCCCCCAGTCCTGTGGAGCTCCTGCACACAAGCCCCACCGGCCTTCAATGCCAGATGCTCTGGGGGCTCTTTCTCCCTGTGCCCGATCCCCAGGCGTGGGGATTTGACATGGGGCTCAGAACTCTCAGTCGTGTAGCTGAGTCTCTGTGATACAGTTACTTTCCAGTCTGTGGGGTTTCCCACCCGGGAGGTATGGGGTTGCTTCTATCGCATAATCGCCCCTCCTACCTCTTGATGTGGTCTCCTCTTTGTCTTCTGGAGTAGAATATCTTTTTTGGAAGTTTACAGTCCGTTTGGTTGAAGGCTGCTCGGCATTTGGTTGTAGTTTTGCTGTTTTTTGGGTGAGAAGTTGAGTTCCAGTCCTTCTATTCCTCCATCTTATTTGTTTTCCTCTTCATATCACTCAGTGGGTTAAGGATCCAGCATTGCCATGAGCTGTGGTGCAGGCTGCAGACGTGGCTCAGATCCCACGTGGCTGTTGCTGTGGCACAGGCTGTCAGCTGTAGCTCTGATTAGGCCCCTAGCCTGGGAACCTCCACATGCCACGGGTGTGGCCCTAAAATGACAAAAGGCAGAAAAAAAAAAAAAATTTAGCACAGACATTGTTATAGAGGAACCCTCCTGGGCAACCCACTCTAAAAGATCTAATAAAGTAGAATATTTCAGAACCTAAACCCAGTGCTGTCAATATTTATCTGGTAAAATGTGCCTCACTTTCCTACTTGGAACTCCAGAAGTTTGTCTTCACTGCCTGCACTGAGCTAGGACTATCATTGCCTTCCCATTTGATCGTGGAGAGCCCTGCCAAGCTCCAGGCATAGACAATTCTAAGAATTCCTTGAACCTAAAAATTAAGAATATCCAAAGGCTACAGGCCAAAATCCTTTGAAATCTGTTGGGAAAAATGAAATCTAAGGAAAACCAAAGTACTCTATATATACAGGAAGGGAAAGACCGTGGAGGGAATAGAGCTGCTGTTTTGAGTCTATGGTACAATGCTCATAGCTTACGAAGTAGAACCAGAAGCCTTGTATATTCTCAATATTTTCTGCCCATGAAAAAAGAATAAAAGAAGGATTCATAATAGTAAGTGAAAACTCAAAGTAGTTACATGTACTAGAAAAATGACCCCCTTTTCTAAATAAACCCATATTATTTGGCTTGATAAGAAAATCCTGGATTAATGGAACATGCAAGTGATAATTTTTCAGTCACTTACTCAGTGCATATTATGTCCCAAGAATTGTGTTAGAAACTACTGCTATTTGACCTATACAGTTCCATTCTTCAAAGAGCTTGTAGAGAGACAGTAATAAAAACAAATTATTGCACTTAAATATTTCAGTGACCATGATCCTTTCTCTAAGTCTCTGGCCTTTGAACAGAATGAGAAAAGTGTCATGAGCTTAAAGCCACCTAATATTCTTACTTAGAGGATATTCTTCAAGCTAAAGATGGTCACCTTACTGTTAGTTCCCCAAATAATTATAAAACATCTCTTAGATTATTTTTGAATAAGAAAGGGGATTATTGATCACCAAGAGTAAATGGAATTCCTTAAGAATAAGCTGTGTCCTTGAACTTATGAAACACTTTCTGGACATGTAGATGAAGAAAAATGCTGTAGAAATACCATATATTGAGTTTAGAAAGTTATTTCAATTACTTTCTAAATGAACATAAGATTGGAATTACACTAACATCGAAATATAACTGATAGGACCATTGTAATCAAAGGAGCTCAGCAAGCAACTTGATGACTGGTGAAACGGAAGCACTTTTATATTTAATTTGAATAAGAATATCAGATTTGTAAAGGCATGAAGCTAGAAGACATAGTTAAGTTTTAGATAAATGATTTTAAGGAAGATCCTACAAAGAGATGCAAATCTTACATGATGAAATTTAACAGTTGTTTATATAAACCTACATCTGACTTCATGACCACACATATTGATTACTTGTGTATAAAGAGATGTGTAAACTGCAGCTCCTCAAAAATGTTTCTGCAAAAAAAGACAAGTTAGCAATACCTGTTAAACACTGATTTTCAGTATCCAAAAAGCAATCGATAAGGCCAGAATTCTATGTACTGACCAGATCCTAGCTGGATATTGTGTCCCTTTCTTAAAAAATGTTAGAAGCAATTTTTGCAAAGCAGCATATATGCGGAAGAAGATATCAAACTGTGTCTTTCTTTGGAAAGAATTGGGAATGCGTGGAGTGTGGACAACAAGGATTCAGATGCTGCTTTAAAAAAAAAAAAGCAAAAAGATTTGTTCTTTATGGCTACACAATAAGATTTTGGGCTAAAAGTGAGAGGTTATTACAGATAATTTGGCTGAGTCTAGGTGAGAACTGTTAAGAGTCACATATCTGGAAAGAAAGAATTGACCACTTGGAAAGAGTTTTGCTCCTCATGATTATGTCCAACACAGAACTGACAAACATGTGTATGTGCAAGATTATCATGTGAGGGATTCAAATTCCAGTTGAGAGATTGGATTACATACTCCTTAAATTGTCCCTGCCCAGAGAGTTGATGACTCTCTACATAATTCAGGGTACCGAATTCTGAGAACTGAACTCAGAGAACCTCTGCTTTTTTAAACATTTGTAATATCTGGCATAATGCACATACTCAAAACAAATGTTCTGAATAATTGAATGCATGAGTAGAAACTGACTGGACAAAGAACTCTAGTGTGAAGAAAAAAACCTAAGAGAATGGAAGAGGACCTAGGGCAGTGACTTCCACCTGAAGACCAAACCAGAAATCTGGGCTTCATCTTCGCCCCTCTTCTGCTTGTCCTTACTTTTCCACTCTGCACCTCTGTACACAATCACTATCACCTCCATACACCATTGCTCTGGTTACTAGCTTTTATAAATCTCGCAAGTGTGTTTATTTTCTTCTTTTCTTTCTCAAGCCATTATTCTAAAATAATCTCTGTACTTTCAGAGATTTCTGCCTTCTTCTAATCCATTCTTCACAGGTCAGCTATAGAGATCTATCTAAATCATATTTCTAAACTTGCCTAAAATCCCTCAATCACTTCCCAGCATTCCTAGAATAAGGTCCAAATGCCTTATATAGCCCCCAAATCCCTCCATTATCTGGTCCCTCTTTATCTCACCAACTTAATCTCTCTCTACTTCCCATCTTGTACGTTATGTTCTTAACATACTTAATATCTGCTTTTTGTTTATGATTTGTCTCCTTTTGTGCATAATTCCTATTCCATTTTCCTCCTTATCTTTTGTGTAGTAATGATAGTAGTGATCTGCTTTATATGTAGTAAATATTTAATAATCATATTGAGTAGTTGCAGTATGCTAAGCACTGTTCTACACATTTTACTTATATTTTCACTTTTAATTTTCACAAAGCCGTTGAGGTAGAAACTGCTATTTCTTTCTACTCATGAAGCAACTAAGCTTTCCAAGCAGTGTGGTATACAGAAAGGCAAATCTCCTAAGCCCTGTTTTCTCTGAATTATTTAGAATCTCAGGATACTTAAAGAGTACGTAGTCCAGTGTCAGCTGGACCTTGAGAACCCTATCTAATTTTAAATTGGTTTACGTAGGCAGTCCAAAAAAAAATCTCTCATTTTCCTCATACACTGAAAAGAATAGCATATTTTCTTCCATAGAGAATAGTTTCTTATCCAAACTCATCCCATCCTTCAAAATGTGCAACAAATATATTCAAATTGAACACTTTTTTTCTTTTTTAAGAATGGGAAGGGGAAGTAATTTCAAAGCAGTGTAGCTGTTTTATAAAGTTGCTTTTTTCTGATATAATTAGCCACACATAATATCCCAAAGTTTGACATAAGAATAGGAACTATCACTAATAAATAAGCCATGGAAGAAATTTAAGTGTGTACTTGAATCAGTCTAACATTTCCCAAGAAAACGTTCAAAGTTAGTGTCTAATAGCAAGGATAATTAAGTTCCTTTATTAAAAGAAAGAAAGTCACTAATCAAAGTACATTTATACATAATGATGACCGACATTTTAATCTGGAAAGTATTCTCCATATTTATTTCCCCAAATGTAGGATCCTATATTAGCTCTGTGTGATATTTATATAAAGTTTTTGAAGATGTGCTTTTTTTCTCATAGTTATTTAAAATTAGCCTTTCAGGAAGCACACTTCTCTACCTTGTTTTTACATCTCTAAAAAGAGCAATGAATGTCTATTTTATTGCCAGGGTTTGTAAAAAAATATTTCCATATCAAAAGGCTTTTTAATTCAAATGTATATATGTATGCATATGTATGTTATATTTTATGTACATATATACAAACATACAATTAAATGTCTTTAAGATTCTACACAATTGAATTTATTTTTTAATCTTTTTGTCTTTTAGGGCTGCACCAGCCACATATGGAGGTTCCCAGGCTAGGAGTCAAATCAGAGCTGTAGCCGTCGACCTATGCCACAGCTGCGTGGGATCTTAGCCACATCTGCGATGTATTCCCACAGCTCACGGCAAATTTAGATTCTTAACCCACTGAGCAAGGCCAGGGATTGAACTCACGTCCTCATGGATATTAGTTGGGTTCTTTAACTATTGAGCCATGACGGGAACTCCCATAATTGAAATTTTAATTTCGGTCTTGACTATGATACATTTGCTAGGCAAATGAATAAGACAATTCTTTGAAAAACAACTATTTCTTAACATCTTTTAAAGTCTTATTTCTACTCTCTGCAACTTTTGACAGAGACCTCCACTGTCCTCAGACCTGCATCTTCTGCAGATGTGTTCACATTCTACTTTAGAGGGAGGAAAAAAAAGAGACTGTATGAGTCCTCTGAATTATTTGCTTCTAAATTCACACTAACACTTGCCCCACCCTGCTTTATTACAAAAAACTGGGTTAATCTCTTCTTACTTAGGATTGTCTATTCTCATTTTACAAGTCATGATGTAGCAATTTCCCACTTGTACTTATAGCTTCAAATTCCGCTCTCTCTCTGTTGTGGCCGTCAGCATTTAAACATTCTCAAGTTTCACCTATTAAAGAGGAAGCTTTCTTCATTCCACTTTTCTGCTTCAGTTACTACCTGTTCACTCCTCAAGCTGGTGTTAATAATTGATTTTAAAAATTTGAGTAGTCAACTTGAACCTAAAGAGGCAAGAGGCAACTATATTCAACCTATGAAGTTCACCTAATAAAGTATTTCTCATGTGAAGTTTCACATTCAGAGTTGACTAGTTTATAAAACTAAACAGAAGGCCTATTAATTTAGTAGGAGATCTGGAAGATTAGTGATTCTTAAGCATTTACAAGTCTTGTTTTGGAATATAGGACATATGTTAGTTGATAATGTCTTCTTGTGTCTGGATTTATGCTGATGTTCCCAAGGAAAATATGGGCCACTAATTGGATTGATCTTATTGCTTAGAGGCTAACTTTAAGCCTGTTTTTTTGATGTCAATGAAAAATTGTTATTTGCCTTTTATTTACAGTGGGCTTTAACTGAAGAACATTAATTCTTGACAAAATCTCTCTTTGTATTTTCATAACCTTGGCAATAAGAGTAGAAAGAAAAGAAGAGGTTATGTATTCCTGTAAATAACTGCATGTAGAAAAGAATATCAATTCTTATAAGAACAAAAATCAAATACTTTATCCAGACCAAAAAAATCCTCCAAATATAAATCACCTCTGATGTGAATGTATAATATATTATCACAAAATCTCTTAGAGTCACTTAGGACTATAGCTTTTTGTCCTTTGTAGAATATATTTTTTGAAAGTTATGTGCTAAAACACTTAGTATTCTAAGGTTAAATAGCTGTTCAGTATTCCTCTTAAATTAAGCAAATATGGAGAAGAAGAAGGTTCACCAAAACTATGAGAAGTCATAATTTGTACACATTGATATATATATTAGAGCTCTAAGTAATTCCTTTTGAATGATACCTTTATATTTGTGTTTACTGTTTATTTTCAAAATTTCTCTTGTTTCCTATTTTAAAAATTATAAATATGTGAGAAACATTAATATTCCACTGTGTACAGATTTAATCAAATTGTTTTACTGGAGAGTAACTCCTAGGTAGCTGATAGGCTGAGGAAGATTATTTTGTCCAATAACTGGCCCCAAATACTTCTGGAAATTTTCATGAAGAGCTCAGAAATTGCCCTTTTTCAGAACTCATCAAAGAGTTCACAGGTATGTTGACAGGAAAACAGTTTTAACCACCTAGAATTAATCTCGTTTGGGTCTTAATTTTCTTTCTGTTCCATGTATGATGTAAGAAATATGCCTTAAATTTCTTGGGATATTGCGATGCCAATTTATATGGGCAATTATGTTTTTATTTGTTTGAAAATTTAAAGAGCTTGCCACAGCTCTTCTGTAGCTGAGGTCAAAGAACATGCATTTCTTCAAAATGCCCATTTAATAAAAGAATGCACAGTTTCTCTGAATGAATGCATTTGGAGGAGGCACATGCAGGGTGTTCCATTGCACGTCCAGCTTTTCTTTATAACGATTGTGCAATAAAAAAGGGAACTCTCTAACTTGCCTAATTTCTTAGACAGCAATCTCTGCTTCACATTTTGTTATACTGAATATATTTTATGAGCTGTAGTAAGAGTTTTATTTTTCTAAGAAGTTGTGTATTATGCTTGTAAAGAAAATTTAAAATAATATGCTCATGGATTTTTGTTGAATTATTTAAATTCCATATTTTCCCAGTGCCTCTACTCTATCCAGGGTAGAAGTGGGCTTCTTCAAACACAACATTTAAATCAATGTTTCTGTGATGATTTCCAGAAACATTGGTGAACCAATCTAATTCATTTTCTCCCTCTGAGCAATATTTATAAACTTCCATCCAAATAAGTAAATGTTTTTATTGAAAGACACCCAGTTGGTACAAGCTCAGCGTTTATTTTTCCAATTCAAATAGAGGAGGAACAAATAGTGTGGCAAGGGGAGAAGAGTGATAGTATTTGTTACACCTTCTCATGATCTGATTACTGGCATGGAATTATTGTTTACAGCACTTGTTAGAATAATAAAATTATGGACATGAAATGTGCAAATTCCTTCTTGCCTCAAATTAAGTTCAGGAAATTGAACATCAGAACCTGCTAGTGATTTTTTTTTTTTTTTTTTTTTTTTGCTTTTTAGGGCCACACCCCTCAGCATATGGAGGCTCCCAGGCTAGGGGTTGAATCAGAGCTGTAGCTGCTGGCCAGCAATGCAGGACCTGAGCCGCATCTGTGACCTACACTTCAGCTCACGCAAAGCCAAATCCTTAACCCACTGAGCGAGGCCAGAGTACAAACCTGCAACCTCATGGTTCCTAGTTGGATTCGTTTCCACTGTGCCACAACAGGAACTCCCCTGCTAGTAATTTTGACCAAACTATATATGTGAATTAGAATCCAGATATTCTGACCTTCAAACCAGTGCTTTCTTCAAGTTGCTGCCTTTCTAGAAGTCAGCTATATTTTTCTTGAGCTCTAATGGTAAGCTAATAAATCTGTATGAGAATCTGAGCACCACTTAGTTAAGTTACCGCTTCTATTTGTAAAATAACCCAAGTAGCCTGAGGTAAAGAATGTTCTTTAACAAGCTGCCTGACTTCCTCCTGGGATTTACTAGAGGCTGGGAAAATGTGGTCATGCATGTTTCAGAGTGGCTCATTTTCAAGAGACAGACTTACTGGTCAACTATTAGAACTGCCCTCAGACTGATTATGCTTTTGGACGCAGTGAGTATGTGTGTCGTGGTGAAATTAAAATAAAATAAAAAAAAAGGGACACCATGTCTTTCTCATAATCTGAGCTTCTGCACATCTGAAATGATGCTCTTGTTTTATTCCATGGCTTTCTTTGGATTGAAATGTACCCATTAACATTTGTGTGCTTTTCTTTTCCATCCATCCTTCTCCATCTCATGAAAAGCACATCAGGGTAAGTTGAATCACAATGGCTGCTGAACATGTTTATTTTCAGCACCATCCTCTTTTTCTTTTATCTTTAGTATTTTTCTTTTCAGTTGTAACACAAGCTGCACTGCCTCTGACCTAAAATGAAAAATTGTGAAGTGTATTCATTTCCTTACCATAAAAGGAATCATTGGTTCAGAGAAATGTTCATATTCAAATTAATCATGTTGGCCTTTCAGGCACTTCAGTTTCTTCAGTTCTATTAAACACATATCAAAAGACAATCCAGATGTCATTTCCCCTAGTTCTCAAGTTACTCTCTGGATGTTAGTGTGACATTCAGTGAGGCTTAAGTAATAGTTTGCAGGTCACTTAGGTACTTTTGACTGTGCTGCCTGGCTGAGATGCCTGTAGGTTTCCTAGTGCTTTGTGGTTCTCCACCATCATTATATTTAAGAGACAAATTTATTTGTCAATTACCAGAACTGCACTTAGATGAAGAGGGTTAAATGCTAGGTCTTTCCCAGTAGAATTTTTACTCTTGGATACCAAAGTAATCCTTGATATTGCCTGAACCCTTTGGTTTTATGCATTCTTGTCATTGTTTCCTGTATTACTAGTTAATTTTTAAGGCTTTAAAAAGATGTGTTACTCAGATTACTGTTTCAAATTTCAAATCCTGCTTTTTGAACTAAACTTAGAATATGTTATTTATTTCTAAATCCAATTGGGCTTCAAAATAAAATAAGGTATGCATAATATTATAAAATACTACCTTGATGTAAATGCTTGCATTGGTAACATGGTGAGCTATAAAGCACTTTAGGTGGGGAGAGGTATTGATTTTACATTTAAAGCAAAACATTTGGAGGGAGTAAACAAAGTGACTCCAATGATATGTGTTCTTCAGGAAGCTATGGAGAGTGTCACTAATTGTCTATATGGATGTTTTATATACTAACACAAGGTCATGTGCTGTGTTCATTAGTATGGTTTTTATTTTTTTATATTTTTATATTTTATAATGTAATTTTAAGTTATAGTTACTACTACTAATTATTTAACAATGCAATATTTACTTAAGTTTGGATAATTTATGATATTAAGGAAAGTTCTAGTAAGGGTTATTGAAAATGCAAGGCAAGCTGTGGCTGGAGTACTCTTCAACTCTGCTGGCCAAATGCAAGTTGGAAGATTTTAACTTTTTAAAAATAACCAATATTAAAATATTGGATTTTTAAAGCATTATTTACATGTCATTTTCGTGTAATATTGGCCTCCTGCTTTCTAACGATTTTTGTTTCATGAGGAAAATAATGCCAAGAAATAAAACTTCATGCCCCATCCCTTTTGAATGAAATCTGAAAAATAATAAATTCATAATGCATCAATATTTGTACACTTTAAGAAACTGATATAATTACCTTAATTCTAAAATTCAGTTTCTTGTCTTACACCTGCTCGTGGAAATTAAACATCTTAAAACCTCAAAATCATAATAGCTAAAAGGAAGCTTAGGAGGTTAAAATGTCAGGAGAAGACAGTACAAACATAGTAAATATATGGGAAGATTTGAGGTGGAAAGAATATTGAATTAGGAATCAGCAGACAAAACATTTAAGTCCAACTTTCCTAGGAGTTTGCTGCATATCTTTGAGTGACAGACTTATATTCTTTGTACTTTCTAATATCAACTGTTATCTTAATACTCACAAGAGTATGGGAAAATACAGTATGAGAAGCACAGAAACTATAAATTTCAAATCTGAGTTAAAGAGGGCTTAATATCACATGAAGCCCTGAAGCAATCTAGTCTAAATGACATCCAAATAAACCTGAAATATTACCATTGTTCCTCCATTAAGTCCCCACTTTACTATTAGGAAGGGACTGGGAAGAATAGGCCATAGTGTCTTGCAAAAGTGAAATTATTTACTGGAAAATTATATAGGCCCCTCTAGTTTTCAGTAACAGTGTGAGTAATTGCATTGTATTGCTCCATCACATTTGTGTGTGCATATGTGTGTTTACACCTTTTTAATGGCTTTGAAAGTGATTAAATTCAAAATAAAGTGAGTGAAATTATGTAAATCCCAATTCAAATTCACAAATAAATGTCTTTCCTGAGTCTGTGCATTCCATTTCAAGTAGCTTGCAGAAAGAAAAAAAAAAAAAAAAAAGGTTTTCAGAGGCTTCAACATGACCCCACTTGGTTTTATATAATCAAAGGATTTCAGTTCTAAGCAACCTAGTATGTATTCTAATAAATTTAAAGAAAACACTACTTAAAGGCTCAATGGACATTTATATGTACTACATGTGAAAATGTGTCATAATAAGGTACACACACACACACACACACCAAACACACACACTTGCACACCTGCAAACTCACACTATTCTATGCTTTCAAAATTAAGTCAATTTTGTTAATGTCAGATTTGAAACTCAATTTTATGGAGCTAAAGAAGCTAAATATGTATATTTAGGTAATCAATGTCTGAAGCAGCTGATTGGGATTTGTAATATATTTCTGTTTAGAATAGTTAATGTTAATTAAGATATACATTTTCAGCTTAACAGATGTTTGAAAAAATTGATGTGGCACTATATTTTGTTCACATTTGCTAACCAGAATTTCAGTTTCTCTAATATGCAATTTTGATTTTCATAGAATTGATCAACAGATAGGGATTTCTGAATGATGGAATTATAGCCCATTGTCTGGTTGAAGTTTGAGGAAATCGTGTTCTTTTTACTCTCCTGACTATTGAAGTTTATTGGTACAAGACTCACTTTATAGTTAATAATGGTGTGAAATCTATGTAAATTTACTGTTAGTATTATGTTGGGAATATTTATTCTCAGTGCTACATCGTTAAAAAGTAGACTCAATTGTCAAATTATTTTGACATATTTCATTCTTGGTTCTTTTTGAGCCACATATTTATTTCTTCTGGTTATGTCAATAAGTAAGTACTTGTATGCTACAGTAAATAAATTAGCCCTAAAGATAAATTTTTCAACCAGAGAATTTCTTTGTATTACAATAACACCAAATCAATTGAACTGAAGCAAATTACAACCAATTCAGTTTTTCCATTCTGATTATATAAATGGGGCTAATCTCCTTCCTCTGGCCAAGATGCCGAACCTCTTTTTAGGAGGAAACAGCAAGACAAGAAAACTCATAGCTCCTTTATTTCCTCTTATAATGTTGAGGTCTGAAATGTGTGGTAGTGACCTCCTATTAGCCAGGAGGTCAAATACATGTATGCTGTAAGAAGAAGAGAAATAAAGGTGGGAGACTATCATTGCATTTACCTCTCACAAAGACGTGATTACTACTCTTCTCCTTTTACAGTTATGAAAAGTTCAAAGAGGTTAATTAAAGGATAATTAAAGGAGAGTATGGGGATTAAAAGACCTGACTCTGTGACCAGGTTGTTGGCACTTAAATTCTGGCTCTGCACTCAGTGACACTATGCCCCAAGTGGCCCCTTTTCTTCAGTTTCCTCATCTGCAAATATGTTTCAAATATGTGTCAAAATGTATCTTACGGGGTTGTTGTGAGGATTAAATAAATCATACCTCTAAAGCCTTAAGAATAGTGCTTCACACGTAATAAGAGGTGAATGCATGCCACCTATTATTATCTGGGATCCAGACCCTAGTTTGCCTACATATAGAAACTTTGATCTTTCAAACCATGATATTATATCTCAGAAGAATATGAAGTAGCTCAGATGTATAAGAGAGAACATGAGATTAAGCTCTATTGTAATAAACACTGTATTCAAGTGTAATATAGTTTACTTGTATTTAAATACAATTTTAAGTGGTAAATATAGTAAATCTAATAACCAGAGCATACACTAGTTATAATATTTGTATAAAAGAGAAAATTAATTCTGCCTGTAAAATTTCTTGGCATCTTGACAGGAAGAATATATCATGACCTGTGTCAGAAAGATAAGTGTGGGTTTATCACAATCATGATGCAAAGAAGGATGATCCAGGCAGAAGAAAAAGGCATATACGAAGTAGTGGAGGGTAGAATAGAATGAGGTATTTGGAAAATGGCAAGTATTTCAGTACTGATTGAGCAGAAGCTTGAAGATAGCCAGGGGCCAGATCACCAACGGTCTTTTTAGTTATCCTAAGATAGTTGATGTTTGCTTTCAGGCTAAGGGGGAGGTTTTTAAGCAGGCGACTTTTACACAAACATTGCTTGTGATAGAACAAGGTGGATAAAAAGAATTTGTGTGTGTGTGTGTGTGTGTGTAAACTGTGTCACTTTGTTGTACCACAGAAATTGACAGAACATTGGAAATCAGTTATAATTGTGTGTGTGTGTGTATGTGTTTAGAAAGGTCTTTCTGTAACTTACAGAACAAGAATGGGAGGTGGGGAATACCAAAGGAGAGGCAGACTCTGGGAGATCATTGCGATAATTTACAAATGAGGGTTTGAAGAAAAGCTTTGGTAATAGTTGATCAACTTATAAAATATCGTATTTAATGTTAGAGAGGGCAATTTTATCTCTTTCTGTAGGCAATCTGTGAAACTGCTAAAAACAAAACTCTTACTTCTTTTTTAAGATGCAGTAAGTAGGTGGATCTTAACAAAAATATAGACTACTTAGAAGTTGCCCTTTGATCAAGGATCCTGGATAGTTGGCAACACTGAGAGTTTCATGGATTACAAGATAGTAATCTTTCAAAAGATGTTCTTGGCTAGATAGTGCAAAGAAAAATGCATGGCGCAGTAAAAGAGGAAACTCTCATCTCCAGGACTTTGAAGTGCTGGGTGAGAAATGAGGCCCATTCATTTGGTGCTCATCAACCATCTTTATGAGTGATGCTGACACTATGATTTTCCAGAATTTGAGTGATAAAAAGTCATTGTGGACTGGGATAATCACAAAATAAAAGGAAGTATTATTTGCCAAAGTTAGTTTTCAGTTCTGGTTAGAAGTAAGGGAGGATGATTAGAAAGGATAATCACAACTAAACTGATTTTAGTCTTTGTAATACAGATTGAGAAGTATGCTTTAGGCATTTGAGGAAACACTGAAGAGTTTTCAGAGGACAGTGCAGTGATAAATATCTCACGTTTATTGGCCCTTTCCTTTGTACGAGTCATTGTTATAATCACATTTTCTTAACTCTTAAACCAATCCTCTGAAGTAGGAACCATTATCGACTTCATATTATACATAAGGAAACTAAGGCACAAAAAGGTAAAGTGACTTGTCTGTGGATGCACAGCTAAGAAGAGAGGACAACAGGAATCCAGGTCAAGCATTCTGACTTCAGAGCCCACTGTATTACCTGCTCTGCTGTGACAGCAGGTTTTTTTTCATGGAAGTGTATTACAAGGGTAAGAAGGTTGGACAGTGGGGTCAATTAAGTGACTGAGGAAAAAGAATGGTGTCAGTGAAAATAGGAAGTAAAAGAAGATAAAATAGAAAATATGAATGCAAAATTGACAGGCATTAAATGGAAGGTGACTGAAATAACTATCCTGAGTGACAGAAGAAATGGTACCATTTGGTATTTAAACAGTCATATCACAAATATGCAGTCCCAAAATAGCATCCTAGGCTATGTGTTCTGAGAATAAAGTCTTTTCACTGACAGCAATGAATCATCCACACTGGGGAAAATATGGAAAAGGAGACTTTACAACCCCAATTGTTTGTGAATTTTTGAGTTACTAATGAATTTAATTTCCCAGAGTTTTATATCTTATTGAGTTTTTTTAATTCACAAGTTGTTCTCCCAAACTGTAGGAGCATGAGAATAGGAACTTTGTGCGTCCTGAGACTAAGCAGTCATTAACTGGATTTTTTATAGACCAACTGTGTGTCAGGTTTTTGTCCTCGCAGCAAAAACTAAAACTGACCAAATCTCTGACTCAATAAAATGTTTAATGTATTTTAGAGAAAATAGCATAATACTAAAGGGCTTATTAAAAATAAGTAGTAAATATTGCCTTTGGGTCCAGATTAGGATGGCTTCAAAGAAGACTTATTTTTTTGTTGTTTCTTGAAAATCAATATAAAATGAATGGAAGACAGGAAGGCATGTGGATATTGTTTAGTGAATATAGGTTAGAAGTGTAAATACACTCCATCAATTAGGTCAAAATTGAAATAGTTGAAGAAAGACATAAAACTTGAAAAGGAGGAACCAGACATATCAATTCAGATTGAATCATTTAAGCAAAGTCAGACTTGCTTAAATTAGTCTAGATTAGGATTTAGAAACTACAAGCCTGGCATATGCTCTTGGTTTATTTATATTTTTTACAAACTCTCCATCTTTTATCTAGAAATCCTTGTGTCTAGACATTACTAGGGTTCCACACTTTGTCCTATCTTCAGCTCAGGCACAGTAAATGCAAGTTGCCCTCCACATTTGTCTCTCTGAATTTGCAAATTACTCATACCTGAGTGTTCCTCATGTGTTGGGCTTTCTTAATGTGTCACATTACACTGACAGTAACTCAATGACACCCTTATCAAGAGAGCCTAAAGTCTTTGGGAAAATCTAATGGCATTCTTTCCTGCAGACAGGAATGTGTTTGCTGAAAATATTCAATGACTCAAAAACTTTTTTCTGATTCAATATGACCTTCCCTCACCTTTGGTACTTTTCTCTCTCTCTCTCTCTCTCTCTCTCTCTCTCTCTCTCTCTCTCTCTCTTTTTTTTTTTTTTTTTTGAGTTTCCACACAGGTAATGATAATCCTTTACTTGAAACTTCTTCTAGAAGGAAGTTCAACTGATGTCCTCAAAAAGCTGGTCTAAAACTCACAATAAAAACAGATGCCCATAACTATAGTAATGTGTGAATGATTTTAAATGCAAAGGTGATTAAATATTAGAGAAAGAAAGAAGAAAGAAAAATATTTATTCAGGTCTGAATAGAAAAACAGTAATTTAAGACTCAAATTTATTTTGGGGAGAGTGATTGCAACATTCCTCTGTCATTTAACTTTGAAATATTTGAATCTAGGATACAGAGAGAATGCATACATTTCTACACACACACTGGACAAACAGGTAATACTAGTATATCCATAGCATGTGTTTGTGCCAAATCAGTATTTTATTTAGTATTTCCTAAATACTTCAGGTCACTGTATCTCTGACAGTGACTTCAAACTGAGAACGAGTATGCTCCCATACAATCAATGCTATACTTACTATTAGTAATCTGTTAGGAATCATCATGAATTAAACTTAGCGACTTTCAACAACTATTGCATTACACCTATTGCTCTGTTTTAATAACACTGTCTCTCCTCCAAACCAATATGTCCAGATATATGTCTCATAAATTATGTGATGCAGCTTTTTTAGTAATTGAGAAGAATTAAATATAATATTGATTTGAGTATTTCGTACATTCAGTACTGCACTGGGGTTAAGGAGAAGCAGGTGTGGCATTAACATCATATAGCACACAGGCCTAGTGTAAAATCCAGCCATCTACTCCTAATCTGGCCTGTTTTTCACCATTTCAAGCATGTCAACTCAAAGCCTTGACAGCTGAGGACCAAAAGGGTAGAATCCACTGGACTTAAGCTATCTTGTCTTATTATCTTTGCATACTCTTCCTAAAGTGATTGTGCTGTGAGGGGCCGTGATTTAAACACAACAAAGAAGGCAAAAACAAAGAAAAAATTTCCAAGGGCCAGATTGTCCAGTGATTTCCCAAACAATTGTATGATAAATTTCTCTTCTGAAAAGAAATAGAACTACTTGGGTTCATTAGATCACCGCTCAGCCAAGTTCTGAGCAGGAATCCCAAACCAGACTGGACTCGGAATTATCTGGAATGGTTGCTATTCTGGCAAAGCGTTTTTTAAAAAAAGACTAAAAATTACATTATAGGATATATTTACTGAAATAGGAAGCAGATAAATGTACATGTTCAACATTCACAACTATTTACTGAGCACCTCTTCCACGCCTGATCTTGTTCTAGATGCTCCAAATGCACCTCTGAACAGCGTATGCGTATAAAAACATTGTTCCTCTTGGGGCTTATTTCCCATTGTGAGATAACAGATTGAGGAATAAATGACACCATATGTTAGAAGATAAGGGCTATTGAAAAAAATAAGGCAAGGAGTGAGGATAAGGACTGTCTGCTTGGGGTTATAGGGAGAAGGGGAAGAAGAGACCATCAGAGAGAAGGTGACATTTGAGTAAATATTCAAAATAGGTGAGGGAGTAAGGCATGTGAAGATAGAGATGACAAGCATTCAAATAGAGGGAACAGCAGATGCAAAGTTTTAGGACAGAAAAAAGCCCCTGAGGTAACAACGAGGAAACTAGTATTGCTGGTTGAGATGGGAGTTGAGTCAGAGAGATGAAAAGGAAGGGTGGGGTGGATCCTAACAGCTGCTTTAGCTTTTATTCTCAGTGAGACAGGGGTTAGTTGGAAATTTATAAGCAAAAAAGTTACATTACCTGACTTAAGTTTTAACAGGATTACTCCAGTTTATATGGTACATTTTTTTTAAATTAGGAAACTAATCAGAATTTTCACAATTAAAATATTTCAAAAACAGCTTAAGTACAACTCATGTAATTCACTTGTAAAAATGTTATGTGCTTCCTAGGTATTAATGCATATTGACCTGCTTTTTGGCTAAATGTAGCAAAAACCAATTGTAATCGTATACTTGTTTCTTCCCCTGAAATGCTATTCCCCTGTCACATATGGAACTCCTTTCCCTAACGGATATAAAGTTACAGCTCTCAATAATGCTGCTCTGTGGCTCTGTGGAGGCCAGCTCTAAATTTTCTTGCACGTATTCTGTGTTCAGTCCTGCCTCAGCCCCTGCACCTTTAGTGTGTGCCCTGCTTGAAATGTCATCCCTATCTCCTTCCCACCAGCCCTTCAAGCCAGTTCAGTTGCTACAAAGGCTTCACTGATGTTTCCATCGCTACTACCCCTTTCAAAATCCTCACACTCGGAATGTGCATAATTGTGTATTAGTATCTATTTGTACATCGTACTATATTTTTCGACAGTTTCATGTGTTTGATTTTTCTAACCAGGGATCTCCTAGAAAATTGGGTGCGTGTCTATATTTTCACAGGTCTCAGCCCATAATAGGTGCTCAATAAGTATCTGACACTTCGTTGTTTAACTGTTCAGTCCACGTCTGTCAAGATATCTGTCACAATGAGACTAGGCTATTTGAATCTGGTTTTCAATGAAAGAATGTCATTGGGAAGCCTGAGAGAATGAGTGAGAGCAGAACAAGCCAGATGAGGGAGCCCCTCTAGTTTTCAATTCAGGTACCAGTGTCACTGTTCACTTTCCCAGGTGCTTAATAGCTTACATGCAGAATTTATACATGCTTCCTTACTATCCCATTAAATGAAAGAGCAGTTGATTATTGTGTCTCTTTAGCTACTATAACTTTAAGTTTTGTTTTGCCTCCTTGTTTCATTTTCACACTGCATTTTTTGGTAGCCATTGCAAACACTGACTTTTGTGTTAAAAGACATTTTTATTATATGTTTTAACATAATAATCCCTCACAGTGAGCAATTACTCAATTAATAGCAGGAGATAAATGTTGCATTTTTGAAGTTCATATATAATATTAATTACAGATTCCTAAGCATGATTCTAGATTAGATAGATAGTATGTGTAAGATCAGTGCATCTAATAAACAATATATTTTCCAATATATTCCTGACCAGATATATATCAATTTGAATTTCAAAGAAAACAAATACTTGCTATTTCAATAATGAATGATCTGAAATGGGTTTTGCAAATGGATGTCAAAGGTCAAAGGGCAGAGACTAAAGATGCATTTGTCAAGGCCCTTTACATCTTTCTTTTATCGGAAACAACCATTTGTTGCCACTGAGATGTTTTGCTTTCATTAAAACCAGTCGTGACTATAAATGAAAATGTGTACATCACTTGAATGGGGCTAAAATGATCAACTTGATCTGCTGTTTCTATATACAGGCATTAATCTACTATTGAAATAACAAGGGAAAGCAAGCAAGGCAGATGGAAGAAACCTCATTTAGATCCCATAATACATGCTTGAATATGCATATGTGGGCTATTGTGTAAGGGATGCAACATTTGCTGATAATAAAATTCATTTTCTTAGTCCATTAACATTTAATGTTTGAATTTTAGTGAGTAAGTGTTGGGGGAAATTATTTTTAGATGTCAGAGTATCATTTCTAATAAAAATCAATGATTTACACATATTATTCAAAGGAAGAAGGAATTCTTTTATTTTGTGTTAACATAAAAAGCTTATAAAGGATTACTGGGTTTTTAAAAAACATTGTCATTAAAAATAATCACAGCCATCTTTTCCCATATTACCTGACTAATAATCTTTGCTATATACTTCAGGCATGAACTTCTAGAAGAAGCTCGGAGAAAGGGATTACCTTTTGCCCAGTGGGATGGGCCCACTGTAGTCGCATGGCTAGAGGTAAGAGAATTTAACCAGAAGGCTCTTAACACAATGACTGATAATCTGATAGTATTTTTAGAGACACATAAAGACAGGTTCCTGACATCCTGGTTTTCCAGTAGTCTGGAATAACTCATAAAGGGATTATTTGCTTTATCTAGGGACCTATGGGCATGGCTGTAATTTTACTCTGATGCTTTCATGTGATTGTGGTAGAAGGAAGCAGGCAGTGGGAAAAAAAAAAAAGTTTCAGTAAATTCCATCCTCTTCATGTCTAGAGTAAATCAGAAGAAACAATTTTTTGTTGTTGCAAGAAAGCATCTGTCCCAGTCTATCAGTCCAGGGTCCTTCCTTATCAACAGGTTAACAGAGAAGAGCCATCTCCGTATTTTTGACACGTCTGTGTTATTTAAGATACCACTGCCATCTAATTGTAAGAGAACAATTCCTTTTCTCATGGGATAATTCCTGAACTTAAATCTCTAAAGACTAGGGGCCAGCTAGATTTAGACATTTGGAGTAATGCAGAAAAAGACTTATTCTCTTGCACCCTTCTGTGTTTAGACTGAAAGTTTTAATGAAACAAGAACTACATTCAGCATTTCCTGCACACACAAGGGTCTGGAAAAGTGAAATATTACCTGAGCAGCGCAGAGGGCAGCAGGAGCAGACCAGGATAGTGAAGGAAATACATAATTGCCACAAAGGGCTTCTTCATACCACTTATCAGTAGCACTCACTGCCTCTTCCATTGAGTTCTCTAATGTGGGCTGTTTGAAGCTGTTAGGATATGCTGATGTCAAGGCAAAGAAGAGTACAGTCAGCCCTCTATATCCACGAGCTGCCCATTTGTGGATTCAACCAACCATATTCAGTCTGAGAAGAGATGGAATCTGAGGATGTGGAGCCTGCTGATACTGAGGACTGACTGTAAGGGACTTGAGCATCTGTAGATTTTGGCATCAGGGCATTATGGAATCAATTCCCTGAGCATACCAAGGAACTGATTTATGGACTTTTCAAATTACCTGGCAGAGGCAATTCGATCCTATTGTTTTAAAAGGTTCAGGATTATAAAATCATCCATTATCATATCACATCCAGAACTAATGAATTAATCAATGAGGAAAAATCAAAACCAATTTAAATTTAAAAAATAGTCTTATACAGATATATAAACATGGTTTGATTTTTTTCTTGGACTGAGTGAAAGAAACTCGTGTCTTGCTTTATTTATTCTTTCATATCAGTCAGAGAATTTTTAGTTTATTAGTGATCAGAGCTGCTTCTTCCAAATATGTCTTTAAAATTACTATATTTTTAAAATCAATTATAAGACAAAATGCTTAGAAAATCCACCTCAAAATAGAGAGCAATCCTTTGTTCAGTTTCACACCAATAAAATGAGCTGCAATTTGACAGAAAAGTTAGCTAGTATTTTGGCAAGTGAAGAACAAATCCTTAACATAAAAAAACAGATTTACTGACATTAAAGTGCTAGAAAATGACAGGCAGTGAAGTTCATGCTAATTAAAACTATCCTGAGTGCACAGAAATTGCTCATAATGTGCTCCCTGAAGTGACTCAAATTATAAAATGGAATAAACAAGATGAATGAGCTGGGTGAGAGCTCAATGAATGAGAGCTCTTCACTTTCACCTCCTTGAATGCACAGCCCCCAAAGAATGATATGTAGAAATGTCCGATGCTTCACATACCGTTTATAAACACCAAAAACTTTTAAAAAGTCTAATCACAATGTAATGGCAATAAGAATTTGGGTAACATTAACGCATATGGAAATTCAAATATCTTAGCAGAGAAGAAGGGAGAAGAGGTAAAATTCATTAGGGTGCAGTGAAGGTATATTGAGATGTCTAATAACTGTGAACCACTTGAGTTATAAGCTATGAAGCCAAGTCCTATATTCTGTCATATCTAGTCATCTGTCAGGGCAAAGTCAATTCCTTGTGCCTAAACTGTGGGGATACCATATGCAGTCATGCACTGTACCTACCCTCTCTCCTTTCTCTTAGTCACAGACCAGGCCACATTGATTAAAAGGTTTGACTTTTGGTTTGCTTCTTCTACAGAGCCAAGTAGCTTTTTAATGTGGCAGAATTTTTTAAATTAAAAAAAAAATTGGGAATTCCCACTGGGGCACAGTGGGTTAAGAATATGACTGCAGTGGCTCGGGTTACTGTGGAGGCACGTGTTTGATCCTCAGCCTGGCACAGTGTCAAAGCATCCAGAACTGCTGCAGCTGCCGCTCAGATTGGATCCCTGGCCCAGAAACATTCATATGCTGCAAGTATGGCCATTAAAAAAAAAAAAAATGTCAGTTTTAGCTATCTATTATCATGTGATAAATTATTCTAAATCTTGGTTTTCCTCATGGCTTCAGTGGGTCAGGAATCCAGACATGGCTTAGCTGCTGCCTCTGTCCAGAGTCTCTCACGAGACTTCAGGCAAGGAGTCGGCCAGGGAAGCAGTCATCTCAAGGCTTGATTTGGGGAAAATCCAGTTTCAAGCTGACTCAGTTCCTTCCTAGGTGTTGTCCAGAGACATGTGTTCCTTTCCACACAGGCATTTCACAGGACTACTCACAACATGCAGCTGGCTTTCCTCACTGCAAGACCTCAGAGAAGACAGAGGGGGAGAAGACTAGCAGGAATGAAGCCACTGTCTCTTTGTACCCTAACCTGGGAAGTCATACCCCATCACTTTGACCAAAGTCTTTCCACTAAAATAAGCCACTGGATCCAGCCCAAACGCAAAGGAAAAGGTTGATACAAGGGCAGAAATATCAGGAAGTGAGGTCATGGGGAGCCGTCTTAGGCACTGCCTAAAGCGGTGGAAATAGTGATACTGAGTCCTTTCCATTTTACAAACGAGGAAACTGATGCTGAGGTTTAGAGGGCTTATATGATTCACCAATGACAGGGAAGGAATTAGAGCTCAGGCCTTCTGATTCTTGGTCCAAAAGTTCCTGGCGTTGTATGTTGCTGATTAGTTTTTTTCTTCTTTCTCTTACTCTCACTTTTCTTACTTTTTCATGCTCTCTTTCCTTTTGTTCAGTCTGCTCATATAATAAATAAAATAACCAAAAGAAAGAATAATCAGTATTTTAGACATTTAAAGACCAAGATTTAAACTTTCATGTGCCCGGCTTCTTACTCATAGTTAATGATAGGGCAGGCCAGGGGGGAAAAGGAAAGAATATTCCTTATGTAAGTGTTTGTGTATCAGATGCTACAACACGGTGTGTGTGAGTTGGCATTCATCCACTGCTTCAGATGTGTGTTGGGTTTTATGCTGTGCTCATTGCACTACTAATTCAATTGTCTTTCCAGAGCCTCACAGCAAAGCTGAAAAATCAGAATCCCTAATTTCTAATGAATTATTCATTTTGTTACTCTCTTTAGATAACATTTTCCAGACGTTTATAACATGAGCCTCTCCCATTAGCCCATCATTTCACTCTCCAAAAAGTATTTTCCTATTTAGTATTTAATTGAGTTAATGCAACTACCATATAGTATAGGTAGGCAGATTGGAAATGTGGATTAGCCACACTACAGCCTTTGATCAAAATCACAGAATCTTTCTGTGACAATTTCTCTGCACTCAGAATTCCAAAGGAGAATTGTAAATTGAAGTCATTTACTAAACAAATATCGATTGAGCCTTTACCAGAGTAAATCTGTTCTTTTGCCCTTAAATTCAAGAAAGGATTTGGTGTGGTACAGCTATTATTTTTATCCTTAATAATATAAACTAGTTGTTAAATTGCAGACCCTGAAGATTGAATTTCTAATCTTTATTTCCATTACTGCCTAACTGATATTTCTAAATAAATTATTTAATGTCATTGTGCATTAGTCTCTTTGGGGGAAGATAATAATAGCATCTCTTTCATGGGGTTGTGGTTAATAAATTAGTCCATACAAGTAAGGTACTTAGAGTAATGTCTAGTATGTAAGAGACACTAAAATGTTAACTCTTATTATAATCTGCATATGTATTTTCTCCCTATTCAACAGCTCTGGTTGGGAATGCCTGCTTGGTATGTGGCAGCCTGCCGAGCCAACGTGAAGAGCGGTGCCATTATGTCTGCTTTATCAGATACCGAGATCCAGAGAGAAATTGGAATCAGCAATCCTCTTCATCGCTTAAAGCTCCGATTAGCAATCCAGGAAATGGTTTCCCTAACCAGCCCTTCAGCTCCTCCTACATCCAGAACTGTGAGTCTGTGCTTCTTCCTTCTCCCAGTGCTGGGAGAACAGCAGCATCTCCAAGGCCACAGAGCAAAATTGTGGCAGCACACATTTCAGTGTCAGCATGAATTTTTCTGAGGAGATTTAGCTTGCTCTTCATTAACCTTGCTGCTGCTTTTAATAGATTTTCAAATGAAGAGCTGTCCTATCAGATTTGAAGTCAGCAACAAAGATAGACTTTTGAGCTAGCCTCTAGACTAAAGTTTAGATTTTTCTCCCAGGCAACAGGACCAGGAGTTTACTTTTCTTTTCAGGATTTTTTTTCTTCTTTTTAATACAGTCCAATATCTCAGCTGAGCTGTAGTCATTAGTGTTTTCTGAAGATGTAATGCTTAACTCACCACTTCTTTACCAGTTTTCATAATTATGAAAGTTCACCAATATTTAATGTTTTATAAATACCAAGTGGAATATTTCCCTTCAAAATCTGTTTGCCTCTTATATATACATCCCTATTCCTTTCATAATTTTGTCCCTATCTTAATATCAGGAAAGAAAAAAATCAGGAAAGCTAGATGACAAATTTAAACACTGAGAAAAACTCCCAAATAATATTCATTCTTTCTTTAGTCCTTTCCCAAATTACATCTTTTGCTGATAAAGATATGATTTCTGATATTAACTGGACTTTTCTAGTCTTATGTCTTATACAAAATAATAAAATATGGAAGGAGGTAAATTTGAATAGTGGATAAAAGATAGAAAAGTGAATGATATTACTTTACTACAGTTTTCAGGCACAAAATGAAGGTGAATTTTTTATATATAGTCTTAAACAGAGACCATAAATTAGAAAATTTGCATTAGTTTTATCATATATATCCTTGCATTCCTTCACAATTTACTAGATTCTAATGCTAGACATGCAGGTTCAAATTTCTTGTATATTTCCATTTTAACTTCTTTCTAAGTAACATGTAAGGGTAAAAAATTTACTTTAACAAATTCGTACATATAACTTGTTTAAACGAATATAGATGCTGTATATGATAGCTGAAGCATTATTGAAGCTAAGAAATAATTCAGAATACATTTAAAATAAACATTGAGAAGGTCATTAAAATAGTTATTATAATTCAAATTCAGATCTGATGATGAGTTTCAGGAACAACTTCCACCTGAGAGAGAAGTAGCATGACTGTTTTATATCAACACTCTCCTCCTAAGAGCAAACTTGAACAAAAATATTTAACATTCCTAATCTTTCAAAAGTAAGAGCAGTAGACGTTCCAGCTTCAAGATGAAAAACTGAATACAATTTATCATTTCTATTTAGTATCCTAAGCTATTTCTTAATGAAAAAAAGAATAATTAAGCACTATTTTTCTGAAAATATCTAAACAAACTAAAGGAACTTACATCCAGACTATTAAAGGTAAGAGCATACCCAGTTGTTCAAAGAACAGTCAAATGTGAAGAAAGCTTATGAGATTCTTCCTGATCCAATCTCAGTTCACCTCAGAGGGTTTATTTCCTCAAGTCAGGATCCCAACAATTCAGAATTACTTTCAGTTGCCTAAACTTTTGTGATTTCCTTTGATTATGAGCTTTTCCAATTACCTTTCCCTCTGCCTGGAACATTCTTTCCCCTCCAGGATAACTGTCATCCTTCATCTAGTGATTCCTGAATGTCCTTCCTCTAAAAAGTTCACTAAGACCCAAAGTCTGGGTTTGCTTCCCTTCCTGAGTGACCACTCTGTATACTTATAAAAGCTACTTTATACTTTTCTGTTCTTGATTCATCGCACGCCGGGCCAAGCAAGTATATTATCAGGCTTTCCCTGTCCCTAGGCCTTAACTCAGTGCCCAGCAAGTTGTAGATAGTTAGTAAACATGCATTTTTAGGTGATGATTGTACAAATCACTCTATACCTACACTACAGAGGATATGATAAATGTACAGCTCTGACTTCAGAGAGGGCGTACTAAGAAAAGGAAGACATAGTCACCAGTAGGTTTAGTAGAAGATGACATAGTTTAATTGCTCAGCGTGAGATAGAAGCAGAGTGCTGTGGAATTCCAAAGAAGGAAGGAGAAGCCACTCTGGTTGAATAAGGCTTCAAAGAGGAATTAACATTTGAAAGACAGGTTACGTATTGTTAGTTATTAAAATAATATTTTCATTAGTAACTTTTGATAGAGACTTTTCCATTTTATTTTCTTTCTTATTTTATAAAGATGAATTACTTTCACATATTATTTTATACTTTCCTTTTAAAATGTAATAATATAGCATGAACAGTTTCCTCATTTATTGAATATGCAATTCTAATATCATTTTTACCTACTTAATGGAAATGCCATAATTTATTTAATAAAGTCCTTTATATTCGACATTTTGCATATTTAACAGTTTTCATCATATTTATAACTGCCTAGTGGATATATATGTAGTTAAATTGTTGCATTAACTAAGATTATTTCCATAGAAATATTTATATAAAGGGCAATTGTATTCTTGTTACTTTTTCTTTTAAATCTGGCCTCACCCATGGCATATGGAGGTTCACAGGCTTGGGGTTCAGTTGGAGCTGTAGCTGCTGGCCTAGGTCATAGCCACAGCAACTCAGGATCCAAGCCGCGTCTGCAGCCTGCACCATAGCTCAGGGCAACGCTGGATCCTTAACCCACTGAGCAAGGTCAGGGATCGAACCTGCATCCTCATGGATACCAATCGGGTAGGTTAACCACTGAACCATGATGGGAACTCCTGTATTCTTATTACTTTTAACCCTTAATTGCCAAATTGTATCATCTTTTTTTCCCCTCCCTTTGTCACTGCTAATAATTATAATGCTTAAATTTACATTTTAAAAATTGCTAGTAAAGTTAAAATTTTTTCATGTGCTTATTTATTTTATCATTTAAATGAAATACCTTCTATTTTTCTGTAGGATTATAGAAATAGTCAACTTTTTACTAATGTGTAAAAAGCTCTTTATTCACAGACGACATATGCCCTTTGCCAAATATTGATGTAAGTTACGTAAGAGATAAGTTGTCTCTATTTGCTTTAAAAATAATCTAGTGAGTGCTTTTTTTTTCTTTTACTCCATGTACATGGAGGTATTTCCTTATTTCCAATATATTTCAAATATTTGCTTTTCAAAAAAAATGCACAAATTTTTAGAAGTTTCTGGTAATTAATACACTGCATAAGGTGAAGACTAAAACATTTTAAAGTCATCACCTAAAATTATATATTAGGATTCACACTTTTTTTTTTAACACGTGACTGCACCTGTGGCATATGGAAGTATCCTGGCCAGGGATCGAACCAGAGCCACTGCAGAGACAATGCCAAGTAGTTATGATGTGAGCCATAGGGGAAGTCCAGGATTCACACTTTGAAAATACAAATGGAGTTTTGTTTTGTGTTTTAAGAATGTTATCTTGTCTGCAAGTAGTTCTGATTATACAAGATTTTCTCGATGTGTAGCTTTGGGTTTGGGTTTGGTTTCCTAAGCCAGGTATGTCTTATTCATTCATTCAAGTTCTGAAAAAAAAAAAACAAAACAAAACAAAACTTAAGACCCTTTTTGAAATAAATAAATAAATAAATAAAACCTTAACAGAACTCTGTTTGATTCTGCCCTCTTTTCATCCTGTCTAGATAAATGGGCTGGACCAGAGAAAAATTTAAGTTTACCTTTATTATTCCTTTGGGCTATCCCTAATCTTCCAGGTTTTTGTTTCTTCTTCCTAAGCTACTGTTACTGTAGAAAGCCTCTTACATAATATAATAGAAATTGGGATTTCAGGTAATTGAAATATTTGGTTAAAAAGGTATGTCATAAAAATATATTCTTTATATGTTTTAAGAAAAATATGTAAATGTTTTATATGAAATAACTACAACTTGCAAATTTAGGTGAAATAACTTTTCTTTGAGTAGTATTCCAATGCTTGGAATTTCATATTATGTTTATTTGATAATTTCATCCATTAAACATCTCAAATTTTTTAGTTTGTTTCTTTTTAAAGTGATAACTTGAAGATTATTGAAAAGCTAAGTTATGTGAATGCAGAATCCTCATGGACATTTACAATTTCTTACTGAGACTATGATGAAATTACATCTCACTGATAATGTGTTTTAGACTTGCCTTTATCTGGTCTTTCCAAATAATTCAACTTAGTGTTTATACATGAGTCAAATTTCTTTTATTTTTGCCTTTATATAATATTGCTTAAATTGCCCAATTTAAAAGAAAAGTACAGTGGAAATAAATGGATTTGGTAATAAATACAAATGATCTTTGGTAAACATATAAAACAGCAAATTTGGGCAGACATGTAAGGCATAATAAGATAGGAATCAGCGTAATGTACAAGGCAAATAGAGAGCAGTTATTAAACTAAAGATTTACTTGGGTAGAGATTGCTTAATGAAATTTCTTTATTATTGTTATTATTTTTTGTCTTTTTAGGGCCAGACCCATTGCATATGGAGGTTCCCAGGCTAGGGGTCAAATCAGAGTTGTAGCCACTAGTGCCTACACCACAGCCACAGAAACACCAGATCTGAGCCGTGTCTGCGACCTACACCACAGCTCATGGCAACACTAGCTCCTTAACCCACTGAGCAAGTCCAGGGATCCATGGATGCCAGTCAGATTCGTTTCCACTGAGCCACTATGGAAACTTTAATGAAATTATAGTAAGAGCCAACTTCAGTGGAGTACATACTAAGTGGCATGTTTTGTTCTCAGTGCTTTAAATTTCATAACTCATTTGAGCCTCAGGACAATATAATGAAATGGGTACATTTATGATACCAGTTTTACAAATGGGAAAAACATTCGAACAGACAGATTAAGTGTCTTATCTAAAGTCACACCCACAGGTGATTTTGCCCCATAGTCTGTGCTCCTAACAAGTGCTTCTTGCACTCTACCAGTTTTCCTTTAATTTTTACAGAATTTTTTCCAGTGTATTTAGGTTCCCCTTTTCATTATTACTAACCTCTTAAGCCTCAAACTTCAGTGTATATAAGGTGAGATATAATTGTATAAAACTACTTTTATTATAATGAGAAATATTTCTCTCACTCTGGTGAGAAACATCACTTCAGATAAGGTAGAAAATATAGATCTGGGCCATTTTGAATGTGAAAAGCAAACTGCAAATTAATTTACTTTGAAATTCAATTAAAAGTAAAAAATACTCAAAATAACCTATGTAGTAACAGAAGTTACTGCCAGCTAGGTAAAGTTTAGGATTACTCTGAGATCTGGCTGCTTTGCTTAATTTGTATTTCTGACAGCAAGAAAAGTATTTTTCCCAATTAATTTTCATAAGTTATCCCTTAAATACATTTTAATATTTATTTTTATATCATAGCTCTCTCCTGAATGATTTGATCAGCTAAGTGCTTTTATTCTCAACACCCTTTGGAATTTTCCCTCTAGACCTCATTTGATAATACCATCTGGGCGTTCTACTCCGTCTGAGGCTGGCAAGTCACCTCAAACACATGACTTAATGTGTTTGCACTTGCATGATCCTGAAGGTGAGGGCTTTCCTAAATTTAGCCCCTTTGGCACCTCATCTACCTCAACCTACTCCCAGCCCTCTATCAGAAATATTACATCATAATTTTAAATTATCAGTATGTGTTATAATGTGAGTATGTAGTTCTAGCCTATTTAACAGATGTATAATCTCAAATTTAGAGAGGGAGTTCTTGTCATGGCGCAGAGGAAATGAATCCGACTAGGAACCACGAAGTTGCAGGTTCGATCCCTGGCCTTGCTCAGTAAGTTAAGGATCTGGCATTGCTGTGAACTGTGGTGTAGGTTGCAGATGCAGTTTGGATCCTGCATTGCTGTGGCTGTGGTATAGGCCGGCAGCTGTAGCTCCGATTAGACCCCTAGCCTGGGAACCTCCATATGCTGCGGGTGTGGCCCTAAAATAAATAAAGCAAAATAAAACAAAATAAAATAAAATAAAGTAAAATAAAATTTAGAGAGGTTTAGGAAATTTCCTAGGGTAATTACAAGAAGTAGCACTACTGGAACTCAAGCCTCTTGATTATAATTTGGTAGATTTCCAGATAATAAAATTTTAGAAATCATCTCCTAGACTCAGATGATATTAGCCGCAAAAACAGTAAGTACTCATTTGCATTCTCCAGTTCAAATACTAAGGGTTGCAGCATGCACTGCCACAGGCAGTGACTAAATGATTTTCAGTGACTCTTGCAGAAACACAGCCAATTCATATGATACTTATCCTTTATGCTTTTCCAATCTACTTTTTTCACTCTGTATCCTTGGACCCAAGGCATCAGTATCCTATGTCCTTTTGTTGCTCAAAATCTCCCACTGAACTGGTCTCTAAGATGTGCTCTTGGCTGTAACACTCATGCTCTAAAACACCCCTTTTTATTTACCCAAATGAAAGTTCCATCCTTTAAACTCATGGTGAAAGTAAAGAAATCTGAATATTGACTTATTACACATGGGCTTCTTCATAAAATAAACTTACTAAATAAAACGTCAACTAAGGCTTAATAGATTGGATTGCATGGAGGTTATTTTATGGCTTACTTTACTAGATTCTAGAGCAGGCATTCTCCTCATAAGTAAAACTGCGGAGCAAAAGGGAACGATTTCCAACTTCAGAAACTTTGCCAACTGTACTTTAGAAAATTGCCCTGAATATATACTAATTTTGAATGTAAAGATAGATAAAAAACATAACTTCCAGCTTCCTACCCACCCCAAAATATCATGATGGATGGGCAAATCGAGACTTCAAAATAACCCGTGTAAGAGGTTATGCAAGTTATGTTTCCAGTCTTAGATAATACCGGTCAAGTTTCTCAGAGAACAGAGAACTTCGTTATTTGGATTCACGGTCAAGATAGAGTCTACAGAAGTCATTGTAAAATAAGTCTGGCTTAAATGAATTTTCTCTCAGGTAGTCATCACTGAAGCTCACTTTGAACAACAGTACATCATCTGAGGTAAAGCAGTGTTGTTACTGGGTATAAAGGGAATGTGACAGATGAGTGTAAATTCTTTTTAGCATGGTACACTCTTCACCAAGTCAAAGAAAGTGATTTCTGCCAAATAATTTAATGATTCATGTATTCATATGCAACTTTCTATTTATAATGAGCACCATTTCCAGAATCTAGGAATAGAAGATAGGAGATTTTAATGACATGGATGACTGTTGTATTCTATATATATATACAGGTGTGCACAGGTTTATCTTATCATATACACTCAAATTTCCAAAATGGTAGGAGAAGGTGAATCCATATATATACATGATGCTTATCCTTTGAGGTTTTTATGCCTATATGGTTTATTTATAATTATGAGTATTTCCTACTCAATTCCCTTTTGTTACTCCACTATATACATAAGTAATTCTCTTATACATGGCATTTACCTTATATCAAATTACACTAATTAATTTAGTTTACATGTAGTTATCTTTATATTAAATTGCATTATTTATAATAGAATATAAGTTAATGTGGTACTATGCGTTGGTAGAAAAGACCAAATAGAATTACAGTGATGACATGTTAGGGTACTTTGTTACTTCCAAATCTCGTAAACTAGACCCCTTATAAAATAAGTGATAAGAAATATATAGGATATAAATTCCACTATAACTATAAAATTAATGTACTTGGATGACACAGCAGTAAGTACAAAGAGTTACAAAGAAATGGTGGAATTTGATGGGAAGTGGTTCCAAGTGATTTCTATGTTACTAAGTGGACCTTGGTTTAGAAATTGTATGGGATTCAGTGTGTAAAGCAAAGATCATGGGTTGCTTTATTTGGAAAGCAAACAAGACTTTATAAAAGAATAGTGCCTGCTAGGAAAAATTTCCTTTTACATTATATTCTTTTCTATAATGGTATAGGGTGCTGCTGAAAAATTAGGAAACCTAGATTTTGTGATTTCTGACAATATTTAGTGGAAAATGTATTTTATTAAATCAAAAATAACATTTCACTCCCTTTTTCTCTATGAAAATATAGGAAAACAACATATTTACTGAACTGTTAAAGGAATAGGTCATTTGGAAAAGGCTGATATTAGTTTCTAGACAGGTTATGATAGTGCTTTGAGCTTTGTACTGAAGACCAATTTTTCTTTTAAGGACATTGAAGCATCAAAACTTTGTAAACGAAATAATGGTAATAACACAACAGTGTCATGTACCTTTGCTTACTGAACAAAAAATAAAAATACTCTTCTGGAGATCAAATTCATTCATTTCTCCATGATTATAAAAAGTTGGATCCAGTAGCCACATACCTTTGAAATACAAATTTTGATTAAGCCTTTTTCCTGATTTATCATTACAAAAGTTTCATTTTGAATCTATCTCACATGAGGTTCACAGCATGCCTCTTTCAATTTAATCTCTTTTAAGTGGAAAAAAAATATGGGAGCTATGAGAAACCAGCAATGCTATCCCTTGTGTGTGCTCTAGACGCAAGAGCACTATCCTGTTACTGTGGTACCATTAACTTACAGTGGTGCTGCCTTTCTTCTTTACCTATGCTTCCCTTCCTTGGATCCCACTGCTTCCCCCTTGGCCTCCTCACTAGCCTTCAGGCAACGTTTGGGTGACCCATGAAGAAATGGAAAATCTTGCAGCTCCAGCAAAAACGGTTAGTCTTTATGACTTTATTGAACATGAAGAAAAGTTATTTTGCTACTATTTGGATGGAAAAGCAATTTTGTTTATGATCAATCAGAGTAATGGAGTATGTTTACACTGTGACATGCAGTGATAACTAACACTTTTCATTATGGGCTTATTTCACTGCACTTAGACATTATTAAATGAGGCAATACAAAACTGTCATATGTGGTTAATATAAGAGTAATATGCAAACAATAATCAAGAATTTAATGACGTTTATCCATTTTGCAATACGGGAAATCTTTGATAAAACATATCACTTAATATTGAGGACAAGTAATGCATGTTAGCAAACCCAATTAAACTTGTTTCTTGTACTTTACCACCTCAGATACAGAGCTTCCTCCCCATACCCCGAGGCAAAGTGCTCTGTTTATTTTGTATTCAAAGCACAGGCTTAAAGAAATTCATGGTGGCTCTGTAACTGTCAGCTTTTAAAAAGAATGTATTAAAAAATATATTACATGTAGTCATTTCTCGTTTAAAGTAACAAAGTTGAGTATGCCATGCATTTTATTGTGAGCAATTTCTTTTGAATTCAGTCCTTTCAATTTTGTCCCTATTTGAAAAATTGATCATCTAGTTTATGATGAATAAAAATGCTAGTGTCGTGTACTAATTACATTTCTAGTTAGTTTGTTGTGCTTCATCTGTTCTTGTTTAGTTTTGTTGCTAGAAGGATGCAGTTACTTTGTCCACTCCATTAATTTATGTTGTATAGGATTTCTCCATCTTATGTATATATACACACTTGCATATTGTATATGTGTATGTATATAATCAGAAATTTTTACTATAACATTACATTTGGAAAATTTCACACTTTTAAGAATTAAAAAAGGTTTAGAATACCAGGTCAAATATATCATGAAAATTCCATGTGTTATATGTGTGTATTCAATTACAATCAATTAGAAACTGTGTAGGTGCTTTTATAGTTGTCCTTGAACTGCTGAAATATAGATCTGAATAAGAATCTACATATTTATTTGCCTATGTCTTAACATTTTTAATAACAAGTAATTTTACTTCTACTAGAAAAAAATTACTATATTCATTTGAGATTAATTTATATTTATCTGCTTTATTAATCATTTCCTGCTGCTAACACAGAAAGAATCTGAGGAAGGAAGCTGGGCCCAGGTAGGAATTTCTTATGCTTTAAACCAGTATCATTTTGTAGGCTATGAGGATATAAAGTAAGGACATTGTATGTCATAATATTATAAATCTTCACTTAGTTTAAGATTAGGCTAATTGTATATTTGACTTTGTTACATTTAATACAATGTAGGTCTTTTAAAATCACCACTTTTTGCAAAGAAGATGATTATCATTTCATACCTGTCCTCTTTTGAAAGGAAAATTTCCTTTCTCCTTTAAAAGGATAAACTAACTTAAATTTCTTGGAAATCACCCCTGAATGTATTTAATCAGGAGTCATTTATGTTGGATATAAATAGGGGTTAGGGGAGATTTAAAACAAAACTTATTTGAAATCATGTATGTTTTAAAGTATAATGCACAGTGTGTGAGAAATGAAGTTGGAGGGACATGGCTTAAGCTTGCAACTACAATTCTACAGTTACTCCCATTTCTTGAGATGGCATTATGAGCGAAGCATCTGTACTCTGAACAAACATATATGTTTGCAAGGAAGCTGTTCCTTTTTCAGCATTTCTATATGTTGTATAAATATAAGAATTCATGTGTTAAAGGTAATGTGATTCAAACTTTATAGGAAAATTTTTGATACTTATTACTAGGACTTACATTTAAACATTTAGTAAATTAGTGTTGCATTAGGTTTTTACTTTGGTAAGGATTTCATTTTTTGAGAACGTACAAAATAAGGGAAACACCTAGATTTTCATCAGAAATGTAGTTATGATTGTGAATTTTTTTGATAAAAAGGTAGATAGAAAACCTTTTCAAATTAAGAGTCATATTCCTTTTAAAAATTGCTTTAGAGGTGATGGTTGATTTTGATTTTTCCTTTTGGTTTATATGAACAGCGTTTAGTAAGATCAGTTCATATTATTATATTAAAGAATTAGATTTTGTCTTACTTTTTGATCATGCCCTGCTTAAGTACAGAGTGTATACTGATTGCTTTCTAAAAAGAATGATTACATCAACTTTTATGGAAAACTGGCTGCGTGCTTCACTATAAAAATGCCCACATAAATCTTCAGCATCTATCTCTCTAGCCTTGTGACTCCTTTCTCTATTCACTTACCAAGGTTTCTATTTTCATATAAAAATTTGCCATTACACCATAGCAATGGTAATGGTAGCACTAAAGAGAAGGAAATGATGACATATTGGCTGACAAAAATAAATTACATTAAATAGATCTATCCATACAAAGAAAGGATCTTTAAGTTCAGTATTTGTATTACTATTCATTTTAACTTTACAATTAAAAATGCATGTTTG
>PVHT021183617.1:19354207-19409181 GCA_004024745.2 Catagonus wagneri | reverse complement strand
AAGGTTTCTATTTTCATATAAAAATTTGCCATTACACCATAGCAATGGTAATGGTAGCACTAAAGAGAAGGAAATGATGACATATTGGCTGACAAAAATAAATTACATTAAATAGATCTATCCATACAAAGAAAGGATCTTTAAGTTCAGTATTTGTATTACTATTCATTTTAACTTTACAATTAAAAATGCATGTTTGAATAAAATGTAGTTCCTTTTGAGAAAACAAAGTGAAAATAATAAATCTCTTTAGAACAGTACCTTGACACATGTTTGCAGATTTCTATTTTGTACCAAAGTAAACCAAATAGGTAGAGGCTAAATATTATTTCTGCTTTGTTTCAATATATCATAGCAATTAAATATCGATTACAATGATAGACAGTGTCCTTCAATTACCATCTCATTTTGTTGGCTAAGAAACTTGACTGCTATAAAACAATTCTAGTGTCCTGTTTTTCTGCAGACCCTGGCATATGGAGATATGAACCATGAGTGGATTGGAAATGAATGGCTTCCCAGCCTGGGATTACCTCAATACAGGAGTTATTTTATGGAATGCTTGGTAGATGCAAGAATGTTAGATCACCTAACAAAAAAAGATCTCCGTGTCCATTTAAAAATGGTGGATAGTTTCCATCGGTAGGTTTTTTCCTAAGCATGATTAAAGTGAAACAATAAATAACGTACATATTACTAGAACATAAAGTTATTTAAGAAATATAGAATATGTGCTCTTTGAAACATCTGTGTACATCTATTTGGCAAAATATTCTTACGCAGCAAATTGCAGGAACTGGCTTATGTAGAGCCAGATGCATATTATAGGCCCAAAGTTTATGGAACTATTCAGTACAAATTTCTCATACAGCCTAAATAATTTCCCCCCCTTAGCCTTAGGAAATTTCATCTTTATGATTAGTGTTTCTGTATTTTGTATTAGAAAATTATTAAGAATAAAATTAAGTGAATTTCAACTCTATACACAAATGTGGTTATAAATTATATAATGTAGGGATATACTACAAAAATTTTTGAGAAAGAATTCTCTGAATAATGTTCTTGGTTTTTTTGTATAAATCTTTTACTGATTTTGCTTATTTGTACATTAGTTTTCAGGAAAAAATACCGAATGGTTTATGAGACAGTAGTAAAAACACAGATAATTAAAAAGCAAATAAAAATTCTTTTTTAAAATTATTTACTTGGGGGCAAAAAAAGACTTGTTATAATACCATGTCATAAATGTTATGTTGTAGCCTGATATCTTCATAGTTTATATGTAGAATTGACAGTTGAATTATAATTATTTCACATATAGTTAATTATAATAAATTAATAAATATATAGACAAATTTGGCTTAGGAAACTGCTCACATCCTGCCCAACATTTAATTAGTGACGGAAATGAAAATAGTATAAAAATCATGACAAAGTTAGGATAAAGAAAAAATAATTGAGAGTTTTCAATCAAATTTATCAAAAAATTTTAATCTTAATACAGTTGTTGGCACTGCTGGATTAAATTTAGTAGAGATAAATATAAAAAATAATTTTTAAAAACGGTTAAAATGCTGATTGGAGAATCCATGATTTAAAAGCAGTTCAAGTGAAAAATGTATGTATTTTATAGTAGAAACAAAAATCTCAATTCTGGTTAATGGCTTGACAGGGCATGTTTAGATTGTGTTTATTGGCAAGCACAATAAAAATCCTACCATATGGTGAGATGACAGTAAGAAACTATTAAATTTATGGACGTTAAATTATTATTGATAAAGTTATAAAAGTCTGGGGAAAGGAAGGAATTAAAAGTTAGCACAGATAAGGCAAGACGAGGTAAATTTTCTTATATTTTAATATTATGTGATAGAAGAATAATATTTAATCTCTTGAACATGTACTTTTCTATAGGTTTAGATAAAAGGTAAGTGTTTTCAGTAGAGAAAACAACTTTGTATCATATATATATATATATATATTCTTTTTTTTTTTACATTATCCTCCATCATGTTCCATCACAAGTGACTAGTTCCACATACTATACAGCAGGATATCATTGCTTATCTACTGCAAATGCAATAATTTGCATCTGCTATTACCAGTTCACACCAATCTCCCAAACTCCCAGTCCATCCCACTCCCTCCCCCTCCCTGTCAGCAACCACAAGTCTGTTCTCCATGTCCACAGAGTTTGTGTCTTTTCTGTAGATAGGTTCATTTTTGCTGTATATTAGATTCCAGATATAAGTGATCTGAATACTAAAATTTTTGATGACACTTGTGCCTATTTTTTCTTAATCACTGCAAGAAGATCAACTTTTAATTGCTTTTTCATTATAGTAGAAATGATTAATCCAGTGATCAGGTTTGTTTTTAAAAAATAAAAAGTTACTCAACTGGCAGGGTTCTTGTTTGTTCTGAGAAATACACAAGCTTCATCTAGAATGCTTAGCTCTGACTTAAAGCAGGTAATACTTTCCTGTATACTACATCCCTTTGTCTTTACGGCCCAGTTTTCTATCTGACATACATCGTTCTAACGATGTATGTCCTCTTTATAGCACAATTTTACATTACTTATAAAACTTGACAGAAATTAAGCAAGAGCCAGTGGTCTAAACTCAAACTGGCTAATGTCTGTGATGGTTAGGCCATCAGTATTATGTGGTATTCCACTGAATTAGTTTGTTCAGGCTAGCATAAAAAAATCTCATGAATGGCTTAAACCACAGAAATTTATTTTCTTACAGATTTGGAATCTAGAAAACAAGAGATCACCGGTTCAGTGTTACTGGTTTCTTTCCTTGGCTTGCAGATGGCTGACTTCTCATTGTGTCCTCACATGCTCTTTCCTGTGTGTGCCTTTCCCAGGTTTTCCTGTGTGTCCAAACTTCCTCTTCTTATAATGACACCAGTCCTACTGGATTAGAGCCTACCCTGATGACCTTATTTTAACCTAATTACCTCTGTTAAGAGCCAATCTCCAATTATAGTCACATGCTGAACTACTGAGGGGTAGAGTTTCAACATAAAAATCGGAGGCAACGCAGTTCAGCCAGTAACAACAATTCATGTAAATTTCATTGCATTTCCCTTTGTCTCTGAAATATTTGAGCTCAGCATTGTTCTTACTAAAATACAGGGCTGGAGTTCCCTGGCAGACAGCTGGAAGTTAAGGATTGGGCATTGTCACTGCTGTGGCACAGGTTCTAAGCTTGGCCCAGGAACTTCTGTGTGCCATGGACATGGCCAAAAAATAAACTGATTAATTTAATTAAATAAAATGCAGGGCTTAGAAATGCATCCAGCACTTAAGAGTAGCCTGGGCAGTGTGCATGTCTAAATTTGACTATAATTCTAAACATTTATGAAATCAATAAAAATCAGTGCTCTTTAATTCTTGAGGCTTAGACATTATATATAAAAGATGTGAAATACTAAGCCTAGTATTTCACATAATATATATATATATATATATATATATATATATATATATATATATATCACTAAGTCTTCTTTCTTCTCTCTGAATATCTCTGGTTTCTGGATTTTTTTCCCACACTTTTCATGTCCTTATTTTGACATTTATTTTAACAGCACCGATTCCTTAACTGAATTCTCTGCCCCCAGAATTACCTATTTTTCCCCACCTCCTGTTTTGCTACCAGATTACACCTTCTTAAACCAAAACCTCTTAGTTATTCTTCTCTCCTGTGAAAATCATCCAATAACTTTCTATCACCTTGATGTATTCCACACTTCCTCTGAATGCAAATGTTTCTAAATGTGACCCTATTTTCCATATGATATCATATTCTTCCTTACTTCCCAGACTGGATTTTCAACTCTGGACCATGAATCTCACTATCACCACACACTTGACATTTCATCAACAATCCTATGTTTATGGTGCTCCATACCCTTTAATAACCCTTTCTCTGTCTTATCCTTTAAGGTTCAGTCAGCTTTTTGCTCTTCCACAATATACATTCAACATGGAGTTTCAATATATACTGACTTGCTCCCTTCACGTAATTTTGTATCACATAGAAATTTATTTTAACATAGAGTTGGTGGCTCTTCATTTTGGTATTTGGTTCTGTATATTACTTAACTTGTCCATGTTTTTATATTATTTTTCTCTTCAGCTTAAAAGGAGGGCATCTATTTCTTATAAATTCCATCTTGTCTCCATAATAGTGATTCTTTAAATTCTTTTCAAATGAGCAAAATGTTCATTTATTTTCAAATAATGTTGAAATAGCCTAATGTAAAACAAAGGCATATAGATGAAAAACATAATCCAAGGTTATTTCTTAAGACTATGGTTTCCTTGTTTAAAAAAAAAAAAACTTTTTACTCTTTAGAAAAACTCTGCGCTTAAAATAATCTTATTTCCTTCCCATTCTAAAGTATTAACTACAAATGTAATTTATTAACCTGTTGCCCAAAGAAGTGCATAGTGTTGACTGTGCTTAATCATTTGCTAATAAACTCAATGTGTTTTCTTTTTTTCTTTTTAATAAAAATAACAGAACAAGTTTACAGTATGGAATTATGTGCTTAAAAAGGTTGAATTATGACAGAAAAGAACTAGAAAGAAGAAGAGAAGCAAGCCAACATGAAATAAAAGGTAAATGTTTTTCATATCAAATGCTTCTTCTTCTGGGGTTTTAAGGTTTCATTTTTATAACCCTAAAATTCTGTATGTGTTGCAATTGTCATTAAATGAGTGTTCAGCATAGAAGAGTATCATAATTATTTCTTTTTTATTGCTTTTCTGATTAAAATTCAGAAAAGGATATTATCACTTTAGAAGATGGATATCCCATTTGCGGAATATTTATGATTTTCTGAATTGAGATTTATTCTTCTGAACCTATTAATTATACATTGTTTATTCTAAAGATGCCTTCATGTAGATATTTTTTTTGTCAAGCTTTTAACAGAACAGTATCATTATATGATTCAGAGAAATATGGTATATAATTTATTTATAGCAGTTCATTTTGGTTTATACCATTTGAATTTTATTCTGGTGCCGAGTTTTTATTTTTATAATATAGCTATTGAAATTGTATAGGGATCTTTATATAGAAGTTACTTAGGGCTTTTCTTTTCCTCTATAAGTGAGACTAGTCAATAAATTCAGTTAGGAATGATTTTAGAAACATTACCAACTGCTGCAGCTATTGTCTGATTTGAATTATAAGAAAAAAACATTCCCTCTAATAGGTTTAATAGAAAAGTACTCTATTGAATAATTAACCCTTTAAATGTTGAGAAGTATGGTAATATACAAGGGAAAGAATTGTTTGAAAATAACATGTTAGATCCTATACTTTTTAGAGACTTTATTACCATTGTTGCTGAAGGAAATTTTAATGGTTCAGTATAAAATATAAGTAACTGCAGGACTTTTTTGGTAAAAATCTTAAGTGCTTTTATGTCCATTTTTACTTTCTAAAGGAAAAAAGTCTCAAATTTTTTGAAGAAAATTCTGGGTACAAGAGAAAAATACTCCTTATATTTCTGTTTACTATTACCTAGGAGTTGATAATATGGAAGCATTTCATCAAATTCAATTAGTATTTGTACATTAATTATTCAAAGTAAAGCATGAATCTGTTTTCATTTTTACTGCCTTTAGGTCTTACTTTAGATACGAAAATAGTATATATTACATTTTATTCTTCCTTCCTATATTAAATTTTAACATTGTTTTATTCTTTAAGATCATCTGTTTTAGACTTCTGTGATTTTCCTTTGTGATAAACATTGTCAGAAATTACTTTTATCTTTGGCAGTTCTTGGACAGTACATTAGTTACAGTGGAATAGGTCTGAATGCCTGTGAAGGGATTTTTTACAAATATTTTTCTGTATATGGTTCATTGGAGAGTACAGAGACAAACAATGGATTTCTGATAACACTTCATTTGACTCATTACTTTGGGACAAGAAAGTGTTTCTCCATTATCAAAGTCGAGTTGTTAGATTTTGGAAAGTTGTTTGCAGAACACTGCTGTCCAGTTGAATTGAAATTTTGGAATGACTTTGCCAAAGACAGAGCACAAAAGGAAGTCTGTGCGTGACCTAACAAAAGATGTTTTAGCACACAAATAGTTTTTAATCCGTGGGTTACCCCTTTATGTGTTTCCCTTTTGAGTTAGTTTTTCCAATTAGATTTCATTATGCTTGGTCTCACTACATGGAATCCTTCCTATATAGATAGAGGAAACAGAGAGGAATTACCCATTTGGCACTACATCAGATATTGTATTAGTAGGTCACAATTGCTAGTTAGAGCATAGCTCTGAGAAAAACTGCAGTGCTTCATTATGATTATACACAGACAACTCCATGTGTTTCAGAGCTATAAGTGAGCAGCTCACAAATAGTCCGTTTCCTATAACTGATCTGATGACATTTATAGGAATAACTCTTAACTGTGACTAGGGGTCTCTGTTATTATCTGAAGTGTTAATTAACCTTGACCTTAATAAACAGCTTTCTGAAGTGAGGAGACCATGTGAGTATCAAGAATCTACAGCATTTAATTTGTTGCTAGGAAACAGTCAACACTGATCTTTAGCCATTTACTGTTTAGGTCAAGAGGATCCTTAAAATCTTTAATGTCAGAGCATAAATTTTGCTTGGAAATAGACTTACAGAAAGGGATATTGTTTTAAATATTGTTATAAATATTGTTGTTCAGAAGAGTAAGATTTGGAATTAGTATCTTATTTACTTTCATCCTGTAAATAAATTGATTATATTTGTTATTTCATAAGTAAATATAGGTATGGCAAAGGAATTTTTGATAGAAACAGATTTATAGAAATATTTTAACTACATAATGATGTCATAGACTATCAAAATATAAACCCAGCTCTAGAAAAGAACTACACCTATTTACAAGCCCATTTGGTTAAGATAATTTGACATTTTTGTTGAACTCTTGTCCCATTAGTTTTTTTTTAATGTCACATTTAGTAAAGGTAATTGGAAAACTGTTACTGTCAGCCATACATACCTGCCCAACTTTTGAAGTGCAAGTGTGGTATAACCAGTAGTTAGAACCACTCAGTTGCTATCAATAGCTGCTGATTATTATAACCAAAATATGACAGCAACTAACTTACATCCTGTTTCCTGAGGTCTAACACCCCAATGGAACAAGCTAATGAAAACTCAGAGGAAAACATATTTTAGGACTAACCCAGGGAGACCCAGTGACTATATGTAATTTAAAATTTCCATAGATAGTAAAGATTATTACCAAAGTCCTTATTCCCTGCCTTCATCTTCTCATGGTGCTCTCCCTGTGCACATAACTTATTTCCAAATTTCCCCTTTTAAGAAGAAAACCACTCATTCGGAATTAGGACTTGTCCTAATAACCCCATTTTAACTCGAGTACTTCTGTAAAGACTGTAAATCCAAACAAGATTACTTTCTGAGGTACCCGGGATTACGACTACAACATATGAACTGAGGGACAGGGAGAGGGCAATTCAACTCATAACAACATAACAGTACCATAATGGCTAAAAACAAGCAAATAAAAAAACACCACGCAGATGAAAAATATGAAATTATTGGTGAAAATGCAGATTTCCATGCACTGCTACAGGGGGTTTTAAATGGTGAAAGTGGAATTTATTTAGTAATATCTACTAACATTAAATGTATTATAAAACATGACTCACCAGTTCTCTTACTTGCTATTTACTCAACAGTAATATATATATATGTACATATATATTGCAAAATACACAAATAAGAATGTTCAAAGCAGCACTATTCTTAGTAACTCACAATGGAATCGACCCAAATTTCCAGCAGCAGAAGAATAGATAAATTGTGGCATAATCATACAATGGAATACTAAATCGCACTGAAAATAAACAAGCTACTACTATTTGCCATAGCATGGATGAGCCCTGTAGTGAGTGAAAGACACAAACACCAAAGTATATATTGTATGACTTCATTTTTTAAAAGCTTAAAAATCAAGAACTAATCTGTAGTGAGACTAGTCAGAATACTGGTTACTGTTGGGGTCAGGAAAGTGATTGAAAAAGGATGTGAGGGGACCTGGGGGGTACTGAGGTATCACTTTATTGCTTTAAAGTTACCTACAAGAAAACCTACAGTGGTTATAAATTAATGCAGAAGGGCAAATTAAGAATGCTTTTGAAAATTGTATAAATACTCTGCCCTGCCCATACACACTATGAAGAAAACACTCCTAAGATTTCTGCATATAATTTAACTGGGGGAAATAAACAGTTAAAGTTAAAGACTATTTCCCAAAGCATTCTTTATACTCTTTGTGGATAAGGTATAAATTTCATTCTGAAAGAAAAAAAATAAAAGAAAGCTTACTTTTATTGTACTAGTAAATTATGAGTTTCACTTTCATTTCTATAGAATTAGAAAAAAGGTGTTTCTTTTTTCCTCACTTCCTTAAAATTCTTTCTTTTCAATAGAACATTTTAGTCCTTCTGGCTATTTCTGTGTGTTTATGTAGTATTCTGTTAACTCATAATGGGAAGAAAAGGGGAAAAAAGATAAAACATACTTTGTTTTGGTCTAAAAAAAGGTGTTTACAACATTTTTCTCTAAAGGTTTTAGTTTCAGAAAATAAAATTCCAAGTGTTTTTGTACCTCAGTTAAAATACTGCTTTTCAACCTAATAGGGTAAAGCAACTTATAACTTGAGTGTGGTTGATTTTTGGATTAGTATGTGATTGAGAAATAGTGGATTGAAAAAATAGTAGGGTAAGTATAAACTATAGTGTGTGATCTGTCTTAATGTTCTGTTCTCTGACTTGCTGCTTCAGTTGAAAAAAAAGTTTCTTTGAGTCTGTATGCAATTTTTAGGTAGTAGTTTTAAAAACACTGATGAAGAACCATATTACTTTCTCATCTTGCTATCTTAACTGAAGAACTGTGTGTATGGACACAATAGGAAATGTCCCCATCTGGTGGTAAAAACACTGAACCTCAGGCAGACTCCTAGAGCTCTAGAATGAAAACAAGAAACGCTTTGAGACATTATGTTCCAGGTGATGGAAACTTTCTCATTTCAGTGATAATAAATACTTAAAATGACAACTTTTTCCTGGGCTAAATGTAGAAAAGATTAGTTATTAGAACAGTAAACACATATAACACAAGGGGGTCAGGTGCATTAGGGAGTGGGTAAAGAAGTCAGCATACATCTGGTCAGACACCTATGGCTTCTTTCAGCCAGTAGTGTTGTTTATTATGCCCAATAACCGCAGCCTACAATGATGCAACTCTTTTCCTAGATGTGCTGGTGTGGAGCAACGATCGAGTTATTCGCTGGATACAAGCAATTGGACTTCGAGAATATGCAAATAATATTCTCGAAAGTGGTGTGCATGGCTCTCTTATAGCCCTGGATGAAAACTTTGACTACAGCAGCTTAGCTTTATTACTACAGATTCCAACACAGAACACCCAGGCAAGTCTCTCTGTGCTGTAGTTGTGTTGTGTCCTAGTTTATATAAGGACAAAGTAAACTTATAGGGAAAAAAAAGTTGATTGTGTATTCATGATTCCTAATGGGAGTTAGCTCAACTTTTGAACTATGTCACTGGGGCTTTAATTTTAAGCTACTGTATTTATAGCCAAAACAGCATCATAAAATTAAGTAGAAAGGGATTTAGAAGTTATATGGTCCAACCTCTCACCTGAATGCCAGATAGTATCCCTGCCAGATGGCCTTTAGTCTCTGCCTCTCTGAGGGGCAGTCATTTCTATTAACGTGTTTGAATTATACACTCAGTTTTGGGAATGCCATTGATTCCCAAGTCTGGATAATTATTCGGATCACTTAAGTTCCTTAAAATTTTTAAATAAAACCTGCAACCTACATCACAGGACTGAGAAGTTAGATATTCAGTTATTAAGAAATAGGGCACAGGAATCCTAATTCTCTAATGTTTCCCTAAATGACGATCATTGGCCAAGTTTGAGAACTGTTTACATAGACTTAATACAAATGTGAGTCCAACTTTACTTTTATACATTTTAAAGTTTATATAAAATGTTTAATTAAAATGAAGTTCTTGGCCTCAGATGTTTACGTGAGGCTATCTCTCTAGTGTACACATACCAAGAAAATTGCCCCACTTTGTATTTATAGCTAAAATTTACAATGGCTTATAGATGTGGGGAACTAAAATAAGACCCCTATAAATAAAACAAGCTATGGGAGTGTTTTCTCAGGTAAATATAATCTCTGTGATTTTTTTAAATGAAATGTGACTTCAGTGATGGTAACTGTAATTTGATGTCAACAGGCAAGGCAGATTCTTGAAAGGGAATACAATAACCTCCTGGCTCTGGGGACTGAACGGAGACTGGATGAAGTAAGTCCTTATCCGTCATTCAAAAGGGATCTTAAATAGTACTGGTAAAATGGCTTGCAAGGAAAAGTGCTCAAACATTAATCAGATGCTTGTTCTATGGATAAGATCTAGAATTTCCCCCAGTATTGTTCTTAAATATTACTCATTTGATTTGGGAAAGAAGTTTATGAATTCATAAATTTTATCATAGCAGTTATAAACACTAAGAAGTAATTCAAAATGACTTTTTTTGAGCTGTGACAGCAAAATGTTGAGCAAAATTTTTTTTAATTATAAGGCATGATAACAGTAGTCCTGATAAATTCAGCTCTTTAATAAGGAATGTGCTTATTTCTTAAATATCAGGATAACGTCACAGGAAATTTTAATAGAATGAAGAGAAAACTTGCTTTCAATAAATGGGAAATTTTTCATTATTTTAGATATCGGTAAAGAGTTTTCCTTAAAAACATATTATTAATATTTTAGCAGCCATGGGATTTGAAAGCTATACTGAGCATTAAGAATATCTAAACATAATAAATACATGTTTAAATGACTCGGAAAATAGTAAACATATAAGTAGCCTCCTGAGATGAAGGAATACAAGGGACATTGATACACGCTGTGGATTTTAATAGTCCTTCTGAGGTATTTAAGGGTCTTTCTGGAAGAAATGGGAAGAAAACCTTAGTATGAAGTGAAAATACAGAGAAGCATGGTTCTGTGTTGCAAAATGCAAGTGTTTCTTGGCTATAAAGAAAAGCTGATTATAATAGTTTTTGAATGACTCCAGCAAATCGTAAAATTATTTGGTCCTAAAAATCCTAAAACAATTCCACATTCAAATGGGCAAGGCAGGTGATCTTGGTTTTCTAAAAGCCAAGCTGTCCCTTGTGGAGAGGGTGACAGACAGATAAGCTGTACAGTCTGGACCTCAGCTAACTTCCTATGAATTCAAACTCCTGCCCAATTAGGATGATGATTAACATTTTCAAATATATTGATAATAAGGATTCTAAAAGAATAGTGGATAAACACAATAACATAAATGATTTTATTTTTCCCAGACCTGGCATGCAACTTAATTAAATTTGTAGTCTATAATGAAGAACATCCTACAGTGTTACTTATTTATAACAACAATAATTCAGGCTGAGTATCTACCTGTATACTACATGCCAAAATGAAGTCACCTTAGTACTACGGTCTACCACACATACACATTATAACTTTAGGGAACAGACAGTCTTTCCCTAGATGAGAAACTTTAGTGATATAAGAAGATACGACCTAGGCAAAATGATTAATATTTTGCTTAGATTCGATGAAAAAAATAATGTCAGTCAAATGCTAAATTACATAGTGTTGCTTACCAATTCAGAGGAAATAATTGTCTCTGTGCAGGTATTTTATGCACAGAGAGAGAACAGCTTATGTCATTAACACAGAATCAGCAACCAGAACCACATTGTAAACCACCAACTAGTTACATTACGTTTTAGTGGCATCTAATGAGCACATGTATTTATTAAAAGGAAGATGTCCAGGCTACACTGGTTTTTCAACAAATTACATGTTAATTCCGTATCAGCTGAAATCTAACAAATGACAAATTTAGTTTCTTACATAGAAAATAAATTATAATATCCCAAATGAGCCAGGCTGTATCAAATATAGACTTCCCATAACATATATCTTTTGTATACATAAAGGCAAAAATCATGAAATAGTTATTCAAGTGTGTGGATCAAGTAGAATTTATCCAACACTTAGTCAACTAAGTGTATCATCTCATACCATAAAACTGTTTGGCATAAAGTACATCAAAGTATATCCAATATTCTTTTTGGAAAAACTTGGTGGTTTTACTTTAGATTTCCAAAGATTTTACTTTTAGTTTAGATTTTCAAAGATTTTACTTTTACATATAAGTTTTAGATCTGAAATCACATGAATTTTTAATAAAAACATTTCTATTTCACATTTCCTGCATTCTCCTTGTAGAATCAACAGAACTCTCAAAGCATACTATTCCATATGTATACTTGACAGACAATGTAAATAATCAGTGTTACATGTTTCTAAGCACACAGTTTTAAGCACCTGGACTAGTTTACTTGCTTTCATTACATCAAATTATAACTCTGTACTGGCAGAGTGATGACAAGAATTTCAGGCGTGGGTCAACCTGGAGAAGGCAGTTTCCTCCCCGTGAAGTACACGGAATCAGCATGATGCCTGGGTCCTCAGAAACATTACCGGCTGGATTTAGGTTAACCACAACATCTGGGCAGTCAAGGAAAATGACAACGGATGGTACAGTAGTTTTGCATTTCTGCTTCTAAAATCAAAAGCTTGTTTAGCAAATGCTATCAATCATTCTCTGATCTCGCACAGCTTTCTGGAATTGGTTCTTTCCTTGAGTTGGTTTGCTCTGCTTGAAGTTTACTTTGCTTTCATCAGACCATACTCTTCTGTAAAACGCTAATGCATGAACTTGTGGCACTTTATTCACATTTTAAAAATAATTGAAAATATCCTGAAAAGGCCAGTTTTGGCTAATGTCCACATATAGGAAGCAAAACAAACATTTGCATGATTTGTTTCTTTAGTCTTCTATTTGTCAAGTAAATAATTTGTTTAGAGGTTGGATTTGGGCCAAAGGTCCTTAGTAAATGGAAATTAACTTCACTGTCACCCTACATGTTTGAATATTACAAGTTTTATATTTCATTGTAGAAACTCAGACTCATCAGATAAATTTTCACCTCTGACCAAGGCAGAAGGCCTTAAATAAACAAGCACAACTGTGAGAAGAGAATTTTAAACAAACACAAAAACGACACTAATTTCCCAATTAATATTTCCTTCTGTGGACATTAGACTTGTGTTACATATGTCACAAAGGAAAACAGACATTCTGGAGGAGAGACAACTTTGAAACGGTAGTCACAAAGTATGTCTGTTTGGTAGGCATTAAACAAAAAAGTCCCTCTGTCTCTATTGAGACAATCATCTAGAATCATTATTTCTTTTGAAGATGGTAGTTATTATGACCCTTAAAATTAGTCCCAATATAAACCATGACCTTTGATCTACACTTCCTCTAACTTGTTACTCTTATGGAACACATCAGCAAAATTCATGAGGAATTTAACATGATTAAAATGAGTGTAGAAGCTTTTCAATATTGGAGGGGGAAAAATCCATCACACTGATATTTCTAAGAGCAATCTGATATTTCTAAGAGCAATCTTTGCTTCAAAAACAGGAGCACCCAGGGGAGCTGTTCTTGCTACAGATTTCATCTAAGGAGGAATACACAACTTGAAAGTTCAGTTGAATCACACTGGAATAAATTTTCATTAGTAACTTGATCTAGAGAAAAGGAGTATGAGTGGCTTCTACTGGAGAGAAAGAAGGTCTATTCATATGCTCAGATCCCTTTATGCAGGGGAAATAAATCTTTCTCATCTGAAATTTTGTATTCAATCACCAAAATCCCTCTAAAGCCCTTTTCTCCATTTGCAGTTGCTTCATCAAGACTGCAGAGGTTAGACAACTCCACTGTTCGTACATACTCATGTTGACAAGCCACTCAAAGGAGGCAGCACTGACTTGCTGTGAGTAGTTTTCCTTGGCTGACAAAAAAATTAAACCGCCAAAAAAAATGGAACCTCCATAGACTAGTAAAACTACATGATCCTCTTTGGTATGGCCTGGCAGTACAGAAGTGAGATAACCCCTTTGAATTGCTAGAGGGTGGACAGGAATCTTTATTTGTAACTCTTAATCCAGGATTTCCTATCACCATCTGACTGCTATGGTTTAAGGCCCATCTGTTAAAGGCCTGTCACTATCTTACAACATGTCGACGGGTGGTTACACACTGGCTTCTACGTTACAGTAGCATTTTATATTCATGCACATATCATTTTATTGATGAGAGTTTGGCACTTACAGAATAATACACTTTTAAGTGAGTATTTTATATGGAGAAAGCTGAAATAGGCAAATAATATTCTAGTAGGTACACAGAATCAAATGGTGGCAGAGACATGAAAATGATTTGGATATGACTGCATATTAAGAAGAAAAGTATAACTGAAAAAAAATCTGAACTTTTGGTATATTGTTTTTCATCAATGTGATTTATATTTGTTGAAAACAAATAGGAATTTTAAGGATCTGAGGTTTACAGCATAGGAACAGAGTGAAATTACTTTTAAGACTGGCAGACAACACTAACAGAAAACCTTCCTATGTAATCATAAGATATAACGCATTTGTATGTAGAGAAATACTAGTTGATGAAATCTATTTCCAAATCCATATGAAAATGGAGTTTTACTGAAAAACAGTCTTAGTAAAACCGTTTTCCTAGATTATAAATGTCAAGAACTCATAAATTTTTTAACCTAAAACTCTACCACTGGTAAATATTCTACCATTTATAATGAATTAATATTTTGGAAAAACATTTTTTAGGGCAGTATTTAGAATCAAATGTGTGTACAGGGATGGGGAGAGGAACAGCTCATCTTGTGCTGTTTATTCATTGCCTTGAACTAAAAGCTCCACACAACTTACTGATGGTCTTTGGGGCCTAATATAGGAGCTGATATGCTGCCTTACTTGGGTCACTATTTGAAGCTGCTACTGATAAAACAAAAAGCTTTCAGATAAGAGACTTAATTTCAGAATGTAAAACCCTAACATTAAAATTTTAATTACAGTATACAATTTGGCGTCTCATTAGGCATGATATAAAGTATGTAATAATTTGACTAAATAAGAGGCTTTCCAAAATACTGTTTGTAATAGCTTCAACACATAACATGATAATTTCCCAGGAACTGAATACTTCACTAATTGACAAATGACTGTTTAATATGTTGAGTAATGCTTGCTTCTTAGCTCTTGACTGATGGGTAGAATTACACTTTAACTCTTTGCAATCTGTATTTTGTGCATGGCATTCCAGCTAATATTTCCTAGTTTTTAACCATTAAATGGGACAAAGGTATTTATTTCTAGTAAGTTAATCTGGGACAACCAATTTCTATTCTGAGGATTAATGAATAGCTCTTTTGTTATTAAAATAACTCAGAACAGATTATTATTTCTGTTGTGTTTGGATAGGAACTGTGATCTTTTTCTAAGTATACTATTACTGGACAGAATCAGTGATGCTACATCACTGACCAGATTCTTTATGTTAATGATGATCATTTTATTTTTGTCCACATTAAACAAAAGTATATTTTGAAGAGCTCTGAAAAAGTGAATTAGAATACAAACTTATTCCATGAGAATAGGTCAACTCAATTTATTAATGAGCAAGCTGTACATTTTTCAAAAGGACTGCTCACATTTTCTATGAATACCTTTGTTTGCATTACTGCCATACTTTCCACAAAGTTGAGCAAATCTTACTTCTGAAGCTTGCCTGCACAAAATTAGAGAGGAACAAATATCACATACAGCTATTGATTAGACTGGAAATATGATGCTACTCATTATCTGTTAGGAGAGAAATAAGTAGGATGCATGGAGGTGCACCAAGAATAGCAAAGGGAGATTTTCCAGTGTGGGACTTTTCAGTAAACTAATGCTCTCCATTAAATATTTTAGATGTCGTCTTTTCAGTCTACTCTACCTAAAGTGCACTACCATCCAAGAAGATAAGCAATGAAAACCTTTGTGAAGACTGAAGTCTACAGAAATAACCACAACTAATGGTTTAGTAAGCTGAAAATGTGATTTGGGGTGGGGGGGAGTGGATATTAAGTTTGATTAGTTTACTACAATTGTAAGAAAATGCTTAAGTCATTTGAATAATAAGCATCATCCACATCGTAAATTCTGTACAAGAGATGCTTTTATGAAATGGAGCCACTTGTTTTTTCATGTTTTATTGTAATATACTAGGCATTTATGTATTACTGTGTATGTATTTCTTTTTAAATGTGTAAGTCTTATGTAAATGGATATAAATATGATTTTTTAAAAAAATAAAATATATGGTTCATGGAGTCTTGAGTGCAAACACTTGACAATTCCAAGTACTGTTTGTATTTTACCATTCCACCATTTTTACAGTTTTTGAATTGTAACAGTCAAATTGATAATGTTTCCTGGAAGCATGTTTCATGCTTCCACGTATTTCTCCTTCACGTCTGTCAACCCTTAAAGCTGAAAACCTGCCTCTGATCATGTAAAAAAGGATGATTTAACCTGGAACTGGAGCCAAAAATAGACCTTTAAAGGCAATCAGGGATGTCCTATATCTTTAGAAATAGCACTGTGATGGCTCGATCTCCTTTTCAATACAAAACAAAGCCAAACTGTTTACAAGAGTCAAAAGCAATTATTTAAAACAAATTTATAAAGAAAAAAACATTATCTTCTCTTATTACCTATGGACCAAGAAAAAAAAAAAAAACCTTCTTTACTAAGAACCACATGTTCATCCAAATACCTTGAACCACCAGCCGGCACTGTTCAGTGAGTGTCAGCCACTGCAGAGTCTGAGGTCATTTCCACTGGAAAAAAACACAAAACCTCAGAAACCCTTCCCTTTTATCAATATAACAGGGCATTAGCCAGACTTATGTCTAATATAATATTATATGCTTTTAGCCGAGAGGGCCTTGATACGACTTCCCTGAAGTCAGTCTTATCAGAGGAAATAAATGAAAGACAGAATGATTAACATATATAGTGTATAAAAGTATAGAGGAGTAATCTCTTCCCTGTGGCTTTATTTGGTGGTGTTACTGTTGTTTATTCTTTGTTTATATGGGAGATTTCAAAGTAAAATCTATTTAATAATACCATTTATCTAACTGCTGATTTTCTGCTGCTTGATCTTATTAAGCGCAAGACCTGTCATTAGTAATTTCTTTTTTGTATTTAATTTGCTATGTTTGCACGTACATTACATTTGTTTTGATGTCTATTTTCATTTAACAGATTCAGTCAAAAGGTAATGGTAACAGAAACCCTCTCCATTGTCAATAAAAAAAATACTTTCAGTTCTCTGTTTAAGCTTCGTTTTCTAGTCACATATAGTTTAAAAGTTTACTTAAACTATAATGAAAATCATTCTTAGTAGTTCTCAATCTAATATTTATTGTCAAAGGTGAGTCTGCCACAAGAGGGAGCACTAAACTTGCTTATGAGAGTGATTTTAAGTTTTCTAAAAATGTTGCCTAATTAGAAACAATGTGAAAGAGCTTTTTAAGTTCATCTGAATATGGGGATTTTGACTTACAAAAATAAAATATAACAGAAATAATGGTATCATACTACTATAAACTAGATTTGAATCTACTATTATGCATGATTTAAACAATTTTTCTCTATACAGATCACCTATTAAGAGATATTAATCATTTATAATAGACTAATATATAGTGAATTAAAATATCCAGTTACTTGTTTAAAAAACCATATATTATTCTTCAATGTATAAGTTCATTCCTGCCAGATTCTAAAACCCATTTAATGGATTAAGCTTAGAACCTTGATTTTCTTCCTTTTGACCATCTACCAACATTATGAATTTTCACATTTTTAATAATCAAAGCATCTACAAGTATAATTTTCTATACATAAGACAGCTTTTTAAATGTAAATATCTCATTTGTACATACTTAAAACATATTCACAAGCAAAATAACTCAATTGGCAAACACTTCTATAGATTTTTAAATATTTTTCAGGAATTTTAGTAAATTACATTTTTAGTAATATTGTTAGTTTTAAAGACATTTAATTCAAAATGTACTATCGAGTACTTTACAAGTGAAAGTACTTAATGTTAAGTATTAATAGAAAATTTGTTTTTCCTTCAAAAATTTAAGCAATCTGGTAACCCGATTGTATCTTTATCACCCCATATTTAGTTTTATGAGAGTAACAGTATTGTCTGACCCTGAAAAGGAGATTAATTTCCTCAACCAGATAAAAAAAAGTCTCTTCCACAGTCTTAAGCACTGTTTTCCAATTCCACTCAGCAGAAAAACAACTCAAGCCTGTTTGCTGAAGTGTCCCTTCAGATATGATTACCAGGAAAAAATGTGCAAGAGAATCAAAGATGTAACCCTTTCATAATTCCTGGATCTGCCTGAGTTTATACCTCACAAATAAACTATGATACACATTCAGCTAAAGAATTTGCCATCTCAAATTAACTGAGTTTTATACAAAAAAATAAGGTAATACATTTTAATGCTAAAACATCGAAAATAGGTATGATTTGTTGAGACAACAGTTAAGATAATGGATAAAATGTACCTAACAGAAGAGACAGTTTAAGGAACCCAAGAACTTCTAATTATAAGTTGAATGTCTAATTGGTTTAACTTGGGCTATTAAAATAATTAAAAGGAACAATTAAGTGGATATATTTTTTCCAGATCTAACAATCTAAAAGCCGACTTTAGCAAATAACAATTCACTTTGAGGAGCCATACGTTTTATAGTCTATAGTCCAAAAAAAAAAAAACTAACGTTTCAGAATGTCTTTATACAAGCTGTAAGCAATTTTATGAAAAAACAAGTAAATAAGCGCTTTTATCTATTATCTCTCATATATATTTCATATACTCAGACTAGTATGTGAAGACAGTTGCTCTTAAAAATGATGTTCCCAATAGACTGAAAGACTGAAGGATACTTTGAGAAAAGTCAAGGACTCAAATGGGTATGGTATATTTTTGGGTTTAAGTGTATTCCTTGATAATCTCATGCATGACCCTAAGCAAACCAGATATTTAATTATCTATCTCCACCTACTCTCTGGTTGACATATTATCATAAGCTTAATAACAAAAGACTCATTTTCAGTTTTTTTTTCAATGCTCAACAGTTTTACCTAAGTTTACATAAAAAGATGTGTTTTAGATGTGACTTTTTTTTTGTCTTTTTAGGGCCACACTTGGCTAGGGGCCACACTTGCCAGCCTACACTACAGCAACAGTAACTACACCACAGCTCATGGCAACACCAGATCCTCCACCTACTGAGCAAGACCAGGGATCAAACCCACATCCTCATGGATACTAGTTAGGTTTGTTAGCCACTAAGCCATGACGGGAACTCCTTTTCTTTTTGGATGTGACAGTTTTTTAGTGAGTTATTTAAAAATTAAAGATTTCACAGGAAATATGGATTATGGGTTTCTCCTAGAACTCCTCCTGGTCTTTAGCATAATGTAAAAAAATGTTTACATTTCTTCCTAGGAGCTTTCCCTACCAGTTTACTCTTTGCCACATCATTTCCTTGTTTCCAAAAGAATCTGGAATCATTAAGAAGTATACATACAACTAAGAACCTGAGACAGAAGGAGGGGCTCCAAAGAGCCTTCATCTCCATGGCAAAGAAATAGGATTAATTCACCTCTACCCTCTAAGCATATTTCCCTTGACTAAGCAACAGATACCTACCCCAGCTGCCCAGCCCTCCCTCAGGAAGAGGACTGATAACTAGACTGATTCTCCTACCAAGAAAATCACATCTAAATTATTACCTAAAACTTCCTATTACATCCATTTCATTTAAAATAACCAAGCATGTGGGTATCTCAAGAATATGAGAAAACATTCAGAATTTCTACAAGAAAATAACTATTTTCTGACTTCAACTTGGGTTTTAGGTTTGGGGTTAAAGCTGCAGAGCCCTACTTTAAGGAAGGGGCTTAATATTAGTGTCGCTTTCAGTCAAAAAAATTTTTTTTGGTGGGTACAATTTTAAGAAATCATACATTAGATATTTTTCTTAAATTGAAGTGCTGGCAAACCCATAATGAGATATGTTACCAGCAACTGGTAATAGTGCTAATTGGGCTAATCAAACAGAAGGCATGGGTCTTTACAATTCACATTTCAGTTTGCATGTAAGTTATTTCTGGGAAATAATTCCAAAAACTTGGCTCCAATTAGAAAAATGATTAAGAAAAAAAAAAAGGTCATGATGCCTGTTTTAGCACTTCTTCTATGTGCCCAAAAATGCTGGGATCTTCAATTGTCGGAGTAACCTGGAAAGAAAATCTGAGTGAGTTAGTTTCTCCCTTGAAACTCTTCCACATGATATACATTAAACAATTACATGTAGTCTTGTATTTCCCACTATCATATTCATATGGAAATGTTAAAAAATAAGGAGCTTTGAGCTTAATATTTTAAAATGTAGCTAATAGTAAAAAAACTGTTCAGTTAGCAAAACTATTGGTCCCCAGATGGTACTTTCTCCTTTGGGCCTTTCAAGGAGTATCTATAAAGAAAAAAAAATTCCTTTTTTTTTTTCATTCAGCCACACAACCACTCTCTACAGCTGCATCACTTATTAGATCTTGATGATTAAAATTATGAATACCTAGGTATGTTTAATATGCACAAAAAATTAAAAATGCACAGGCTTATATCAGCCTATATTTGCAAAAATAATTTTCACTCACGACAGGAAAAATAAGCATATAAATCAATTATAACCTTTAAAATATCTGTAGCCAGACTCAATTGTTTGCTTTCTCACTCACTAATAGTTACTAATGACTTCAGTGAAGTAAAATTTATCCTTAACAAGACTGAGTTTCCACAAGTCTGTTTGAATTTAACTGGCATATTTACTCACATTAAAAGATTTTCACATACTGGTTCTTATAATCAAAGCACATGGTCTTAATTTATCTGTGTCATTCCAAAATCCTCATTCCTACAGAGAGAATGACTATGAAATTCTCCCTTATCATTAAAAAAAGGTACTATTATGTGTTTTTTTAGGGATATAATTCATGCCTGAGAACCCTTTAAAGCACTTTGTTGACGCCAAAGAAATGGAGGAAAATATTTCAGGATGGAGTACTAAGCATCCTTGATAATTTACCTTATACGGCTTGCCATTGACAAGAGCAGACAGGGCTGAGCGGGGAATTTTGCCAGATCTGGTTTTGGGTAACTGTTTAACAAACACAGCTTTCCGAAAAGCAGCCACGGGACCAATGTTCTGTCTGACGTGTTGCACAATTTCTTCTAAAACTTGTTTCTCTGTTATGTTTATATCTAGGGAGAAAGTGCAGATGGTAAGCTCTGAATGAACCTCAATCATTCATGGCCCAAACAGTCAGGGAGGACAAAGATCTCTCACCTTTTTTCAACACGCAGAGGGCTAGCGGGACATGGCCTTTCAAAGGATCTTCCTTGCCAACAACAGCACAGTCAGCCACAGTGCCATGGGAAAGGACAGACTGTAATTTAAAAAAAAAAGGCATTCATTTAGAATATCTATACACATATACATGCTACATATATATTCAACTAGGAATAAAAGTACATGTCAGGTAACTCAAAAACCCACTGCTGCCTCTGTGACAATTACTACCAATTCACCATTCACACCACAGTACTGAGGTGAATGGTTAGAAACCCCATGGTAGTCAATCGCCAAAGGCCGACAGTAATTAAGACAAACTGCTTAGCTTACCTGGTGAGTAAGGGAATTATTTCTTTTCTCAATTGTTTATTAATGAAGTCAGGGAAATTGCAGTGGAGACCACTGGGAACAAACTGCAACAGGCCTCAGAAAACAGATGGCCTCATGGTGACTTGGCTTTAGTGTGGGCTACCATAAGGACACTTTCCAGAGGAACTCAAGGCAGCCCCATCCATAAACAGTAATTTTATTTCTGCCTCTGTTACTGAGCAATAAACAGAGCACACCTCTTTTTTTTTGAGTGACCGCCCATCCACAAAGGATTTTCCAAAACTTGAAGAAGCTGGATGTGGAGTGAAGACCTGACATCAGATAATCACTACTGTTGAGAAACTATTTTTATACTATTCACCCTAAGCTCTAAATGCTTCAAAAAGCAAAACAGCTTTCTATCTGGAATCACAAGAACCCACAGAATTGAGTAACCATATGAAATATAGAAGCTTAGGGTTAAAAAAAAAATGTCCTGTGATGGGACTTTTAAAAATGTTTAGGGAGTTCCTGTTGTGGCTTAGTGGGTTAAGAACCCGACTAGTTTCCATGAAGGTGTGGGTTCAATCCCTGGCCTCACTCAGTGGGTTAAGAATCTAGTGTTGCAGCAAAGTGCAGCCTAAGTCAAAGATGTGGCTCAGATCTGGCATTGCTGTGGCTGTGATGTAGGCCAGCAGCTGTAGCTCTGATTTGACTTCTAACCTAGGAACTTCCATATGTCACAGGTGCAGACCCCCCCAAAAAAGTTCAAAACTTCTTTTCTGAGAAATTAATATATATTTCAGTGATTCCAAACCCTAATGGCTGGAGAAAAGACTGAACACAGTGTCACCAACAGGTAGTTTGCCAATCCTCATTCTTTCTCCTATTCACTCATTCGGCAAACATTTACTAAATACTTCTGATTTTCCAACCTCCTACATTGCACTAGGCTTAGGGGTGAGCAAAGACAGGCTGAGTACTGTCCCATGGTGCTTACAGTCTAGTAAGGGAGGGTAATAAATAATCATGAATACTTAGTTATTATAAGTATCTCAACATAAACGTGGTATAGGCTCTGGGGAAATAACCTGGGTTTTTAATGCGAGAGCAAAAGCCATCAACTTGGCAGAAGAATATGGTTCTCAGAGCAGCTTTCCCTTAGGAAATGACAATGTGCTCATGTCTAAAGGGTCAGGAGACATGGATTAGGTAGGGAGGAGGGGAGGGGCAAAAGCCCCATGGAAAGACCAGGCCTGTAGCATTCAAATCTAAATGAGACCAGCAGAGAGCAAGAGTGCAAAGGGTGCAAGAGGAAATTAAGCTGCAGAACTAGAAAAGGACTATGCTAAGGACTTCTGTTATTTTAGTAGCATTGGGAAGGTATTAAAGCACTTTCAAGAGGAAAGGAAGTGATGCACGATTAGAATGGATTTTTTTTAGATTAGTTTTAGAGTCACAGCAGAATTGAGCAGAAAGTAAGGAGTTCCCATATATCTCTCTCCCAATTTATACACAGCCTCCTCACTATGAGAATCCCTCACCTGAGATGTGTATAGTCATTACAACCATGAACCAACACTGACACATCATTATCACCCCACTCCACAGTTTACATTAGACTTCACTCTTGGTGTTGTACACTCTATGGGTTTCATATCACGTGTCCATGAGTATAGAATTTTACAGAATAGTTTCACTGCCCTAAAAATCCCCTGTGGTCTGCCTATTCACCCCTTACCTCCTGGTAACTCCTGGCAACCACCGATATTTTCTATTTTCTCCAAAGTTCCCTTGTGTTAATCTAGCTGGAATCACACAGTCTGTAATCTTTACAGACTGGCTTCTTTCACTTCAGAATGGATTGTGAAAAACACAAACTTACTTTGGTTTCATTGTGAAGAATAAATTGAGGATTTTTGAGGGTGAGTGTCACAATTTATGCAGGGACACCTCCTCTGAGGCAACCTATGGCAGACTGAGGTTATGGTAGCGGGTATAAAAAGATCACAGAGTTTCTTTAGAGACAAATTGAGGAAAATTCTGTTAAAAAAGTTGGATATGAAGCAAGAAGTCAGAGGGTTAAATATGATTCTGTGGTTTTTGGCTTGAGTAGCTGGTTGGATAGTGGTGTCATTTTCTAAGCCAGAAAACACTAGTGAGGACCAGACTTGGGAGGAAAGATTGTGTATTAAGTCTTGGAGATATTCCATTGAATATCTTTCAGACATCCAAGTCAAGGCAATTGGATGTGAGGAGAGTCTTAACATGGAGATTTGAATGCCATTAATGTAAAGAGGTTAATGGATCTATAGACACAGATGAAATTATTTAGGGAGAATGTAGTGAAAAGAAAAGATAAAAGCCTTAAAGAACTACAACATCCAATGACCATATAAGAGAAGAAAAGCTGACAAACTCAACTAAAAAGGCACAGTCCTCAGAGAGGGAGGAGAAAAACCAACAAAATCGGGGACATGCTACTAAAAATCCCAAACTTTCCATCCCAAATTAAAAACTTATTTTTTTTTTAAATTAAGCCAAGTTGGAAATGAGCTTTCTTTTCTCTGAACTCTTAGAAGACTCAATGAACTGCCAGAACATTTGGGTCAAACCCAGTGTCCTTCCTCACAATGCCCCTAATTAAACACACAAATCAGTGTTTCCCTCATATCCTCCTTGTTAACATCAGCATCAGAGTAATCATTTTAAGAGTTGCCATCCACACAGTTTTTGTCTTCTACAGTGTTAGGGATAGCACATGTTAAATAAATGAATAAATTCTGTACCATACATTTCATTAACTTCATTGCTGAGGTAAAGGTGTCCACGCCCTCTTTTCTATAGTTGGACCTGACTCAAAACCCTGTAAAAGGCATACTACACAGACCATAAAATACCACCTTCTCTCATTGCTTCAATTTGAACTCTCAGTATGCTTCCAACAGCTTTCCCATTTGTTAAGGTCTTACTTTTCAGTCCATATGTTGAGGGTGGAGACACATTTTATTGCCAGAGCTTGGGTTTTGGCAGTTAGCACGGTTAGTCACCAGTGCATGGAAAAGAACCTGGTCTGTGGTAGTTGGTCACAGACTTGGTCAGGTCAATCTTTTAATCCCGATTTAGTACTCCCTTAGAGTAGAGAAAAAAAATACTTGTACGTAGCTAACCAGTTTTAACTGTCAAAACCCACCCATTAAAGTGTTGTTCACTGATGCCATGAGCCTTTATACCTGAGTTTTCAAACTGCCAAGGTAGCTACTCAATAAATACATATATATATTATTTTGTTAACCTAACCAGGATGACTATAATTTTAACTAAACTGAACATCAAAACTTCTAGTTTGCCATTCTTTCACCTTGCTATTTTAATTTCACCATGTTTTCATCTTCAGCCTTAGTGTTTTTAGAAGTGGATGGGAAAATGCTGACTGGTTTTCCATAGGGCAGAGAGGATTTTAAAATCACAAGTAATATACACAACCCAATTCCTTATAATATCAGTTTCCCATTTTTGCCAACTGAAAATAAATTCTTAAAAACCCTGAGAAACATCATTTTCCAGAATTCTGTGCCATCTGGAAATGAAGTTCATTGTTACAGTGGATAAAATATTATATTAATCTGTGTTAAAAAGATGCCATAAAGGAAGGGAGGCAGTTTTCTATGTTGGCTCCACAAACAATATTTGCATGCCAAATAATGACTATAGCAACTGAATCGTTAAAAGGAAAGCATCAAAATATGTCCTGGCAACATCTGATGGACAGAAGCCAACCAAATGTCCTACAGGGTGAGTGTGGGGGGATCAAAAGCCACATTTGTATATTCCCTTCATATAAAATCCATGAAGCATCTGTCTGCCACTCAAGTACCCAAAAAAGTGATACAACATAAGAGGTAACTGCTTCACCAGAAGTGAGTGTATAAACATTAGGGAAACAGGCCTGGCAAATATCCTTCATTCATTGTTTCTGCGGTACTGCCATTTTTTGTGTAAACTATAGTGGCTTTAAATGGTTTCATGGTTTTAGTGGGCTAAATTACACAGGTTTCTTAGTTACATTTTAAGTATTTTAATTTTAGAAAGATTAGTATAGGGAGTTCCCATCATGGTGCAGAGGAAACGAATCTGACTAGGAACCATGAGGTTGCGGGTTTGATACCTGTCCTCACTCAGTGGGTTAAGGATCCAACATTGCCACGAGCTGTGGTGTCAGTCGCAGACATGGCTGGGATCCTGCATTGCTGTGGCCGTGGTGTAGGCTGGCAACTGTAGCTCCGATTCCTAGTCTGGGAACCTCCATATGCCGCAGGTACGGCCCTAAAAAGCAAAACAAAAAGGAAAAGAAAAGAAAAATTAGTATAAATCAAGCCCCCTCATAAGATGCAAGGAGCTACTCTACAGTGAGAGATTGTCTCTGCAGTAGAAAGAGGAGGAATATTGTTTTATTTCCTCTGACATTGGAGTCATCTAGGAAACTGTCAGATCATACATCTTCATTAATATTCATATCAGTGCCCAGGAAAATATTCAGCAATTTTACAACTATTTAAATCCAGTAGTCCTTTAATGTTGGGTAGAAATGAAATTGCATGGTGACTTTGTTGAATGTGCACTGTATGGAAATACATTCCATCTTGAAGAAATCATTCCTAAAATAGCAAACAAAATAGCTAACTTGAAAAACAAACAGTGACGCTTTGGTCAGAACAGCCTCTGAAAGGGCAAATTGTATATGAACACAGCCCTAGGCTTTAAATGCAGTATTTTATAACCAGATTTCCAAGTTCCCAAGGATACTCGTAGGATTATTTAACAAATTAAAACTTAACCTACAAGTGAAAGAATGAAATCAGGAGCCCAAATTGTTCCCCTGAGATCTTTAAGTGAAAAGATCTGCCAAAACAGTCAAAGAGAATTAAGCAAAGGCTCACAAGTAATTTTGGCTCTCAGGACCAAAAGTAGCAGATTTGGGACACAATTTTCTTAAGCATATCTTGAACTTCCACCAAAGTTTCCCAAGTGGCCTAACCAGATGCTAGGTGTTCAAATATTATTCAATTGTTCAAATAGGTTTGATTGTTACCTAATATTTACAGAAGACCCTCATGACTTCTGTTGGAATCTGCAAGGATAATGTTCTCTTAAATTTATAAAAGTTATTTTAGGATTCTGTTTTCTTAGGTCAAGAACAGAAAACATAGAGTTTCCTGAAATGTTTTTGATGCAGTAATTTTAAGAGAATTTCTGCTTGATTTAGTCTTATGTAAGGTAATAAACTGTCAAATCTTACTTTGGAAAATTGAATATACTCAGATATTTTCACTATATATAAAAACCACAGTCTATTTTTATTTTCTCCAAATAAAAACTCTATGGATTAAGACTCTCAAGTCCTCCTTCAAAAAGTCAAAGGGGAATCCAGCACTCATTATTACGAATCCTGGGAATCTGAGGTTAATGGAGGCAAACTACTGGAATGGATAAGCAATTAGATCCTGCTGTATAGCACTGGTAACTTTATCTAGTCTCTTATGATGGACCATGATGGAGGATAATGTGAGAAAAAGAATGTATATATGTATGTGTAACTGGGCCACTTTGGTGAATAGTAGAAAACTGACAGAACACTATAAACCAACTATAAACGGAAAAATAAAAATCATTTAAAGAAAAAGAACCCTGGAAAAGCATTTAAATATAAAATGAGGTATGGTCATTTCAGTAAAAGTTAGTAATATCATCAATATATAAATATTTCATGTACATATTAACTATCAATTTGTTAAGCAATTTGTTAGGAGCTAGGAAAGCCAGTAAAAATGCTGGCTCACAGCCCTCTAGTATATTCCAAAATGGAAAAGACAAACTTGATATGAATTAAGATATTAATTGTCTTATTAGACATAATCATACAATAAAAAGTTAATAATTTAATTTATATAAAGGGAGATATTCATTTCAAGAAAGCTTGAAGGCTGAGACAAAATTCCTATTAGATGCCCTGAATTCTGGCACATTTTTTCAATTTTGACGTTTTTAACTGCCTTTCTCCTGCCTGCCTCACTCTGTGGTTACATATAGTGAGAAGGATGTCAGTGGAAACATATTAAAGGACAGTATATCTCTGAATAGGCTGACACTTTTAATTCTAAAAACAAAGGAGAGCACTAAGAATTTTGACTGATAATAAGAGCTATGCATATGTAATCTCTGTATTTTGATTAGCTGAGTCTGCCAGAAATGCAGGTGAATACTGGAGGTAATCTCCTACAGGCAAGAAATTAGAAGTTTATCCACTCGGAACCATCTTTTGTCAACACACCCAAAACACATGAAGCATAAATTTCAATTTCGGGTTATCACAAAATTCACAGTCTGTTAAAAACAATATTATAATAGCATGTGAAAGTCACATGTTCCAAAACATTTTATTTATAAAATCCTTTCCTTTTACTCAAATAATATCATACTGACTGTCACTAAGGGGAAAAAAAAGCCTACATGACAAGAAACGTTAAGTCAATAAGTTAGGGCTGACGATAAGTACAGCCTGGAGAGAAAGTGACCATTTTTAATGAGAAAAAAAAGGAACTAACCAAGATTCTGCGTACTCCAATCCCAGTGCATTGTCAGTCATACTACTCTAAGCATTTTCTTTCATTTAAACTAAAGTTTGCCTCATTTCATTTGAAAACTATTTTGGGTTTGGCTCTGGAAAAGATGGAATATATACATCCCACCTCATCACTTACAGAATACTTTGGGCTAAAATTCATACCAGAGACTGTCAGGACTTGAGAGGCAACCAGATGGCAAGTCCCCTGTTTTTTGCTTGTTTGCTTGTTTGGAGGTTTTTGGCTCTTGTTGTTGTTATAGTTTGCTGTTGGTTTCTTTTGCCTCCTATACATTCTGGCCTGGGTTTTAGAGCAGTCCAGAACATGGACCTGCCAATAAATGAAGATAGAAAAAGCCTCAAGAAATACCTACTGTGTCTACCAACGTCCAAGAAAGGGAGCAGGAGTGCTGAGAAACAGAATCATTTTGATTTAGTCCTCCTTACTCCAGATGAATCCCAACAAAGAAACTGTGCCCCCTTCTTTTCTACTGAGCTGTAGTGACCTTCCTGACTGTCCACACCTTACACCAGGTGAATGACAGCTAAAGAGCTGCGTCCTTTCCCTGCTCCACTATCACTGTGCAGCAGGGTCCTGGGATGGAGCCCTGAATCCACCCGACATCTAGAGAACATGGAAAGGTTCGGTGCCACTTGCCCTCCCCATCAGCAGCCATCCAGTCCCTGCTGACTTGCTCTGCCCTATACCAAGCAAGCACTAGTAAAGAGACAGAGACCCATCCTCTCCCCAGAGACATTACGCAGGTAGACCTTGCAGGAATGAACCCTAGTAGGAGTAGGGAAAACTAAAGCCCTATTTTATACCAAGAAGAGCAGTAAGGGGGAGCTCCTTCAAAAAGTGAAGGGTAGATGGAGAAACTGGTACTTTAAATCTGAGTATGAAGTCCTGAGCCTACCCCGCAAGTTGTGCATCCATGAATCCAACCAGAATCAGCACAGCGCAGATTGTGAGCACTTAACCTGAGTTTCAGATTGGCCTCTAGGAAAGAAACAAGTGAGATGCCCAGAACAGCACTGTAAAGGCTTTGAAAATAAAACTGACATTATTGGAACCTAGTCCATACAAAATTTGGGGAAGGACTTGTGGTCTGATCTTAACCGGGTTGACCACCTGCTAAAATAAACAATCACAAGAACATAAACCCAGAGGATTTTAAAAAGGATGCAGAAACTTATAATGTAACAGTTAAAGTATCCAGGATAAAATGTAAAATTACTGGACATAAAAAGAATCAGAAACACCTAAATACCTCTTAAGAAAAAAGCTAATCAACAGATGCCAAATCCAAGATGATCCAAATATCAGAACTATCAAAGATTTTAATGTAGCTCTTAAATCTGTGGGGGAATAAAACTTTTCTCATTGCTCCTGTAAAAACCTGAGCCTCCTGACACTCTTCAAATACTATGAGATTTTGATCTATAGTTATTTGTTTAGTTAATTGCTCTGATATGAGAGGATAATATAAATGTCTAACTTCCCTGGGAGGTCAAATGATTACAGCATAAACTGAATTCCTATGTTAAAATCACTAGGTATCGAGGAGCCTGGCTCACTATCTTCCTGGGTATTTACATGTCAGAAAAGTTGAAGCCTTAGAACTTGGAAACATTTCTAGGTTGTAAAAGGTGAGACACACAGGGCTATCTGCCTCCTGGAGAGGTGTTATGCACATATCAAAGAGGTGGAGTTTGGATTCAGGCCATTATGTTCCCAAGGAGACATCTTTAGGAGGGGTGAAAGATAGCTGCCCCCTTCTTCCTTACAAGCAAAGAAAAATAATTTTCCCTATCTCTCATCTATGGCATGTCTGTCTACTTATTTAGGAAAATTTACAACACCATCTGTTACTACAGACTAGCAAACTGAAAGCACAATGAGATACCATTACACATCTATTAGAATGGTTTAAATAAAGAACTATTACACGACCAAGTGCTGATGAGGATGAGAACAGTAACCTTCAGACACTGCTGATAGGAATGTAAAACGGCACAGCTGCTCTAGAAAACAGTTTGGCAGTTTTTTATAAATGGAAATGTATACTTACCACGTAACCGGGCAAACTCACTGTAGGTATTTACTCTAGAGAAATGAAAACTATTTTTCTGCACAAAAGCCTATACTTGAATGTATATAACAGCATTATCTATGACTGCCTCAAAATAGAAGCAATGCAAATATCCTTTAATGGGTGAAGGATACATAAATTGCTCAGTACATTCACACAACAAAATACTGCACAGCAATGCAAAAGTATAAATTATTGATATATACAACTTGATGGATTGCAAATGCATTTTCCTAAATAAAATAACTCAATCTCTAAAGGTTACATACTGTATTATTCCATTTATATGACATTCTAGAGAAGACAAAACCATAGAAACAGAGAAAAAAATTAATGCTTCCCAGGGGTTAGGGATGGGGAGAGTCAGAATAAAAAGGTGACATTATGAAGAAATGTTTTGGCAATGCTGACATTTTTCTGTATCCTATCTGTTGGTGATGGTTGCAAGAGTCTATATTACAATTAAAAATCTCATAGTACTATACAATAAAAATTGATTTTATTCTATTTTAAGGTAAACAACTGAAAACATTTTAAAATACTCTTCTGGGGACTTGGTGTAACTTACACTGGCAGAAAATTATCGGGACTTAAGAGTACAATAAAATGTTTAAATCTCATACCAAGTAAAGACTATATACAAACAGGAGCAAATTAAGAAGATAGGAGCAATCACGTAGCAAGGATCAAGAAGCAAATGTATACAGACTCTCCCATAAATTACAAGTATACATAAGTACTTAAAATTCCTCACTATCATGCAGACAGGAATGGGGGAATGTGAAGAATAGGACAATCCACACCAGAGGTGGCAAAGATCCCAGAGTAACCCACCCAGCCTATGCTTCAGAGGAAGGATCCAGTAATTTTCCAGGTGAATGACTTAACCTCAATACCAACTTCAGCTCACTTCCATCCCTAAACACTACCTAGAATAGAAGACCAGTATCCATCAATACCTCTTCAATGGCACCTGCAGAAATCCTGTGACCTGCAACATTTATCACATCATCAACACGAGACATAACATACACATAGCCTTCTTCATCCATGTAACCAGCATCCATGGTGTCATAGTACCCCTGAAAATAAGCATAAATAATGTCTCACTAGCATGTAGTATTAGGTAATAAAATCATTTTTAAGCTTGGTAAAACATAATATAATGTGAAAGAAATAGATTTACTGTATGCACTTGATTTTTTTTCATAACCAGCCTATGGAATTAAACTACTTCTTATTTTGAAAGCTTTACTAGAATCTCTGCTCCCCTAACACCAGGAATACATTAAAGTGTTCATATATATGTTCAAGCTAAGTGTTTGAACTTAAGAGTTGTAAAGTTTATGAACCGAATTTCTTCTTTTTAATGGAGAATAGTTCAATATTTCCAATATACTTTGATAGATTTCTTCAATTGTGTTCTCATTTTACTATTTTATTTTGTTTTTTTGCGTTTTCTAGGGCTGCACTCGTGGCATATGGAGGTTCCCAGGCTAGGGGTCTAATAGGAGCTGTAGCCATCAGCGTACGCCACAGCCACAGCAATATGGGATCTGAGCTGTGTCTGAGACCTACACCACAGCTCACAGCAACACTGGATCATTAACCCACTGAGCAAAGCCAGGGATCAAACCTGCAACCTCATGGTTCCTAGTCGGATTCATTAACCACTGAGCCACGACAGGAACTCCCAATTGTATTAATTTTTAAAAGCTTTAAAGCTCTCTGAATAATACAAAATAGACCACTAGTTTGTTAACATGGATTTGGACTGGACTTGAACTTCCATGAAATATAAATAGTAAGTATAATATTTAATTTTTAATCAACTCAGAGTAGCAGCATATCGTCATTGGCTTAGTTGTCACAAGAGAATGAAGAATCAAGAATAATAGAAACATGGAGTTCTCATTGTGACTTGGCAGGTTATAAGCCGACTAGTATCCATGAGGACACAGGTTCAATCCCTGGCCTTACTCAGTGGGTTAAGGATCTGGCAATGCCAAAAGCTGTGCTCACAGATGTGGCTCAGATATGGTGTTACTGTGACTGTGGTGTAGGCCGGCAGCTGCAGCTTTGATCCATTCCCTAGCCCGGGAACTTCCATAGCTGCAGGCGCAGCCTTAAAGAGAGAGAAAAAAAGTACTACTTCTCCTAATTCTTCTAAGTTACCGTAATACCTATATCATGACCATGGACTTCAGGACAAATTCAAGTGAATCACTATTTGTGTTTCTTAATCTCCCCCTAAGACTCAGTATGCTCATCTATTAAATGGGTTAATGCCTACATAAAAGGCTGTGAGAAGCATAAATGAGATGGAGCATATAAAAAGGCAGACTCTAGCACATCATAAACCCTCAATAACTGGCAGTTCTTACTGCAATACTGTCAGAGAGACAATCTACAGTTAAGAACATGGGTCTGCAGCCAGACTCTCGGAGTCCAAATGTCAGCTCTGTTACTTCTAAACTCTGGCAAGTTACTCAACCCTTCTGTGCTGTTATGAAACCTTCAGATAAGAGGGCTGAGGTCAGGGTAAGAAGACAGAGTAAAGAATCACTACACACGGTTTAATCATTAACTATGGTTTATGAGGCTTTGAAGGTGCTTTCAGTGGTAGAGGCGGCCATGCTGGAAACCACACGCACATACTGTTTGCCACCATCAGACTGTAATTCAAAATATCAGTACTATCTTGATTTGACTGTTGCCCACCAGGCAGATAGATCTTGTTGATCGGAGTCTGCTAGTCACTGACAAATTTTCCCTGCCACAGTCCTTTGGGGCATGTTTAATCTCGGTTACTGAGGTCATTTAACCCTGAGATCTCTTTCCACAGAAGCTATTTTAATTCTTGTCATTTGTCCAGTCGATTAGGTTAGCTGTCCTTCACTCACAAGTAATAAAGACAGAATGCTAAATACTCAGGCTCCCTTTTTTAAACAAAATTCTAATCATCCATTCTTTTTTACATAGTGCATAATATGGACCAGGCATCTCTCTCAGGGAAAGAAAGAGTGATGAAAAGCCAGCAGAAAGATGATGGCGGGATCCCAATAACACGTTATTACAAACACAAGCCACACGACTGTGGTTTGGAGGAACAGGAAAGTGACCAAAGAGAACACAGAAAGATATTCTTTGTTACCAGAGCACTGGAGGCTGGACCCAAGAACACCGTCTCTCTCCTGTATCGGTAACTTAAAATGTGGTTTTAAAATAAAGAGCTCAGGAGTTCCCACCATGGCTCAGTGGTAATGAACCCAACTAGAATCCATGAGGACACGGGTTCAATCCCTGACCTCGTTCAGTAGATTAAGCATCCGGCATTGCCATGAGCTGTGGTGTAGGTCATAGACATGGCTTGGATCTGGCGTTGCTGTGGTTGTGGCAAAGGCCGGCAGCTACAGCTCCAATTGGACCCCTAGCCTGGGAACCTCCATATGCCGCAAGTGTGGCCCTAAAGAAAAATAAAATTAAAAAAAATTAAAAAATAATAACATATAAATAAATAAAAATAAAATAAAGAGCTCAGAGAACACTTAGGAAAGGAAGGAAAAAGTAAATAAAGGGATTTAAAAAGTACAACTTCTGCTGGCAAGCCAAACAAATTTTGCTTCCATAACCAGGAGCAGAGGAAGTGAAGAGGTTCTAATGACAGAGTCCGGCTCTCATCAAGGGTCCTCAGTATGTGAAGAGGAAGCCGATGCAGGAAATCATATAAAAAGTCCCCCGAAGTTTTAATTTTTAACTTAACAAAACCTTTCCTGATGTGACAGGTTATTAAATTTCTCTGAGGAAAGCTGAGAAATGTGGGCCTTCTTATCCCTGAGATCTGGAAACTGCTCCAGATAACCTTTAAAAGTTGCTTTGTGATCTATGATTCTAAGAGCAAGCTGTTCAGTTTAATAAGCAAGAACTACAGAGTGCATAAGATGATTTTTAAAAAAAGTATCATAAAGTGCTTACAGGAAATTTTTCAAAGTATAAATGCTTGAATGCTTCCTGATTCTTCCAGAGTCCTGAAAAAGCTCCAGGTGGTAGTGGCAACCTTACATAAAAACAGAACAGTGAGAATCATGATGAAAGTAGTAATAAAGACAGATTGATTAGAACTAATAACTTTCCACCACTGTAGATAATTACAATTCAAAGCACACATTAAGTTGTAACCCCTGAATCTGCTGGAAATCTCATGTCTAATGAGGCTGAGTGGTTGACCATGACATAACCAATCACAGATGGATGATTTAGTCTCCGGGTAGGGCACGAAAGACACACACATTTGGCATTCAAATTTGGCAGCAATTATTGCTTTGGTAATAAGCAAGACATTTGCAAAAAGGAACCAAAAATGCATCACTGAATTACTTTTTAAGAGAAATATCCTTTCATTGTAGGCAAATAAATTCATTTTCTTTGAAGTGTGAAGGTACCAACTGCCACCTTCGCCAGTCTCTTTGTGTCATGTTCCAATTAAACATCCCATGCACAGTCTAATCAATGAGCCTCCCCATTCTGGAAATTTCCTCTCAATGTTCCTTCTTCTACTCTTCCTTTTCATGACCATCTAGACCTATGTGATTTCTCACCCCTATGAACACATGGTGATACATGAGCATTTTAAAGAGAAGGTGACATATATCTCTTCTTACCAATGAACTTTCTCTTAGATTTCCTTCTTTCCTCCATACTATGAAACAGGTGTTATACACATGACGAAACCTTAATCATGATCTACCTATCTGTCCCTGCAGGAAGTGCCACATGATAAAAACAACCACTGGACACAGAAACTTTTTAGGTGCTTTATCATTAGATATTGTAAAACTTAAGAATTTTCAGGAGTTTCCATTGTGGTTCAGACGGTTAAGGACCCAAATTGTTTCCATGTGGATGTGGGTTCAATCCCTGGACTTTCTCAGTGGGTTAAAGACACAGCATTGCCACAAGTTGTGGCGTTAAGTTGCAGACGCAGCTTGGATCTGCCATTGCCGTGGCCATGGTATAGGCCTGCAACTGCAGCTCTGATTCAACCCCTAGCCTGGGAACGTCCAGGTATGGCAGTAAAAAGAAAAAAAAAAAAAAAAAGAAAGAATTTTCAAAACCCTTCACCAAAAAATGCCAAATGAAGTAATGATTTCACAGTGTTGCTGTGAGAAAATGGAAAATGAGGTAGACATGGTTACTGCCAACATGAGGCAACATTACACATCTCAACATGAACAAAAATACCACCCAGGTATTATACTCTGAGGTACTAAGTGTATTCTCACATTCCGTCAGGCAGAAAATGCTGTTACGAGTGGGATCAGTCACCCAGCTGGGACTGCCTGTTTCCACCAAATCTATCCTGCCCATAGGTCCTCCTGTGCTTGATTTTCTTTTTGTAATATTTTAAGATAGAAGAAGAAGGTTACATCCCATTTCTGGACCTTGTGTCATTACATAAGTGCATGTAAAAGCATTCTCTAAACTAAAAAAAAAAAAAAAAAAAGACCACAGAAGATGCTGCTATGTTGTTGGTCCTGCTGTTGTTACTATTACTATTAATCACTAAAGCTGACAAAGCTGAAGCATTTATTCCTTCATGTTGCTTTAAACCAACTTTTCTATGTTAATCTTTTGAAATTTTGAAATAACCATGAATATAATTTCACTTTATCTGTTGTTTTGTTTATATTTTAAAAACAAGTGTAAAAATCATCATTAAACATTAAAAATATGACAGGAATATGGCAAACACTAAAAATCACATACTTAGCAGAATTTTCAGGATGCTGAGGATAAACAAGAAAATAGGACACTAAAGAAGAAATGACAAATCAAAAGCCTACATGAGTCAGAAGAGAGAGTATTAATGAGTGAAACCAACTGGACTTAAAATATACAACTAGAACAATAAGCCTGACAAAGATGCATTCTGCTTGCATATTAAATAAGAAAAAATTTTCAGTTGTTCTCAAGAAATATATCAGAACATACAGCACTTTCTGTCCTTCATGACTATATTAACACACACTTGGGTATATAAAATTATCTCTCTACAGTAAGAAAAAAAAGGTAAATGACAATTATCAGTCAGGCTGTTTTGGGGACAACAGAGAGTAGTGGGGCCTGAGGTAAAGTTGAATGTACACATCAGGTCAAATAGGAGCAGCTGTTTCTTATTCCTACCCGATGTACACATACACAGAAATGCTGATCCAAATCCTTAAACACACAGCACTGCCCATACAAAGAACTATGCATACAGATTGGCATATTGTTAAAGAAGTGTCTCTCCCATTTTGTCTACTTCAAATCTAAGACTCTGGTTCACCAGCAACCAGACACTGCTTCATTGTAGAACACAGAGACTCCTGAGCATTTGTTGTAATAATTCAAATGCGTTAGTACTTAGTGTTTAAAATGTGAGCTGAGTTTCCTCGTGGCCTACAATGTAATCTAATTCAATGTGTGCACATGGGGTCAGGAGTTTAGCATATTCTGCTAAGAGTGTTACTGGAGAGAAATGGAAATCTTACACTTCTCAGAAGTTGGTTAAGTTTGCGATCTCTACTCTTAAAAGAAGATGCCCCGATAATCTGTGTTTTCTCTTACTTCCTGAAAAGCATATGGTACTAGCAATTAGTAATATATAGATTATATTCTTATAATTAATTAAAGCCTAGAAGACTACAAGTATAAGAGCTATCCTCCAGAAAAAAATAGGCTTTACAGATACCAGCTTTCTCAGGTGTTGCACTAAACTTTAAATACCTGCATAAATTTTCTAAAGAACAGGAAGAGTACAGATTTTTATATCATCTTTCATCCCGTGAGAAAAGTCTGCATACGTTTGGATATACCTATAGATCCTTGTAATAAGAATAGCACAGCAAGAGTATGATCTAGGGAGAAATAAAGAACATGGAAGAAAAATCTAAGGCCAAACACCAGTATTAAAGAGGGGTCAAAGAAAAAAAGACCATGAACAAAAATAAGAAGACAATCAGAGCAATATGAGAACTAGGAGAAAGTAGTATGTGAGAAGACTCCAGGGAGGAGTTTTAATAATGACTGAGTATTCAGTAAGGTCAAGTGAAGTGCAAATTGTGTTTCAAAGTGGATTCAACAGAGGTCTTGGAATTAGTGATTAAGATATTGTGAGTCTCCCCAGGGTCGCCATTTCTGCAGAGTAGAGCTTCAATAACTGCAGTGATTGAGGAGTAAGCAGCAAAGTAGGTGGCGGCAGGAAGGTTAGAATATTCTTTTCAAAAGTCTGTGGGTGACTGGAAGGAGAGATGGAAGCTGGAGTTTAATGCAGAGAGGCAGGCTGATTTAAGATGGGGAAGATTTGAGCAGAAGTTGCCAGTGGAGAGAGAATCAAGATTTGAGACTTAGAGAAGAAAACACCAGAAGAATTACTTGATTGGTTTATTTATTCATTCATGCATGTATACATTAACTCATATATTTATCTTCTTCATTCAATCAGTATTTGCTGAGTGTGGTGTGCCTCAGTTATTGTGATAAAAGATATAAACTACTATGTGAAATGCATGGAGATCCTGGCATATGTGCACAATAAGAAACCTGGTGTTTTTAGGAGTTCTCTTGGGGTACAACAGGTTAACAACCGTGTTGTCACTGTAGTGACTCAGGTTGCTGCTATTATGCTGGCTAGATCCCTGGTCTAGAAAGTTCCACATGTCATGGAAACAGTCAAAAAAAAAGGTGGAGGGGAGAACCTGCTTTTTTTTTTTTCTTTTGAGGGCTGCACCTGAAGCACATGGAAGTTCCCAGGCTAGGGGTTGAATCAGAGCTACAGCTACCGGCCTATGCCACAGCCACAGAAACCCAGGATCTGAGCCGCATCTGAACCCTACACCACAGGTCATGGCAACACCAGATCCTTAACCCACTGAGCAAGGTCAGGGATCCTAGTCATGTTCATTAACCGCTGAGCCATGGAGAGAACTCCAAAACTTGGTACTTTAAGGAGAAAGGCATAACAAATGGTGTCTATTCCATTAAATTAATGACATAATATCAAAATGCAAACATTAAGATGTTGGTCGGACAAGTTTTACGGCAGGTGGTTAAACCCTTTGCTGCCAGGAATGCTTGGAAGGGATTTTTTTTATCACCAGCCAAGGTAAAGACCTGCTGCAAATGCATACTTTTCTGGTTCCATCATTTTTGAGATGCCTCCAGAAAATTACTTCATTATCCCCAAGTCTAACTGAGGAACAGGCTGGAAAGCAAGACACAAAATTGCAATTACAGTTAGTAGTATAAAATAGAAGAATGCTATCTGTTCTTCTCCAATAAAGTCTAGTATCTAAAATTCAGATATCGTTTGAATATTGAAAAGGGACTCTAAATAAGAAACCTTGGAAGATGCAACTTAATGGTCCTAAATAAAAGCAGAAAAGAAGAGAGGGTTCCAGAATTGGAAGAATTTGTGAATTTGTGTGTGTGTGTGTATAAAGTAAAGCATGTGAGAAGAGAAGCAATAATCTCCATCTCCAGCCAGAAGTTAGGTATACAGGGGCAAGAGCAGAATTTCTTTTTTTGGCAGTATTCCAAATTAACATTTTTCTTGTTTCTCTCCTAATGATTATTCTATATTAAACGCAGGTGTTCCTTCTGGAATAGCAAGTGCACTGGGCCTCTTTTTCTGAAGTTATAGAAAAAGAATACTTTTTGCAGTAGCAATAACATAAAAATTGATTGAACTGGCAGAAGGAAGGACATTCTCTAAATATACTCAAAGATATGCTGGCTAATGTTTATCCTCATCCTTCATACACCAGATCAAATGTTACCACCTGTGATACCATCCCCAACTCTTCCCAAAGTGAGAAGGGGAGTTTTGTTACAATCCATCCAACTCTGAATGAGGAGTTGCTCTCAGAGAATATGCTTTCCAAAGGAACATTCTTAAGGGGGAAGAGGAATACGTGAGGCAGCAGTAGTGGTGTGTGTGTGTGCGCGCGTTGAGGGAGAAGGATCATCACAGTGCTGAGAAATCCTTAAATAACTCATGAAGGAAGAGAATGTGCATCACTGTTGAAGGCAAACACTCCTGACCAATCTGGAACAATAAGACCCCTAGACACCTCCAGTCCCAGATACAGGACAGTCTACATTCACCGCTTCATCAGGAATCCCCATGGCAACACCAATATATTGAAGGCATAACTCCTGTTCCCCAGGGAATTCTGGAGCCAGATCCCAACTTTGCCCTCCCAGTACTTTGTATGAGGTCTTTTAGGCTTTATTTGAGATTTTCATATGAAGCCATTTTTAAGATCTCCAGGATAAACTGATTAGGCCATAATTTCTTTCTTTCTGGGCAAAAGACTGGGTAAGAAATGTGAGTTCTAGCTATGTAACTTCTAACCACGTTGAGATTCCCATGTCAAAAATAAGATTGTATCTGTCCCACTGCCCAGCTCACAGTGCTGTTGTAAAGTTAATAAAGACCATATTAAAATCTGTACGAGGGATTTAGAAAGGAATGGGATTACAATTATATGACATCCTTGGCTTATTTAAAGGATACACTGGTGAAGGAAAGCTGTTTTGATCCTCTCCCAATATAGCAGCACAGTGAGTGACTAAATCATTCCTGCAAAACTATAAAGATGTGAACAAACATCATTAAGGACCAAGTGTTCAATTTTTGGAAGCTGAGAAATCGGTAGGCACCAGAGTAAAAGCCACTTAGACAAGGCCATCCAGCTCCCTTGCACCCCACCACTGCCTGCAGGACACAAGCCTGTGGGCCACAGCAGGAGGCAGACAAGCTAGCTGCATTTTCCAAAGCAACAACTGTCTCTGGTCAGAGAAAAATGTGTGCCCATGAGTCAGGAAGAGCCAGAGACCTATGGCTTTAATAACAGTGAGCACTGTGCTGCAACTGCAGTTAAACTTTTCTCTCATGCCCTGCACGGTGTTGCCTGAAAATTACTGACTCATAATTTTATTTCTACACTCTGGAGCTCTAGATTACTGAATTACCTTTCTAAATTCATGACCAGTTTGCATTCAGAGCAATTCAAACATCATAACTTGCCTGCAAAATTAACTGCCTAGAGTAGGTTTCAAAATCACAAGTATTTTCTACTGCCACACAGGCAGGCAGTTTTCTCTTCAACTAGAAAAATAAATCCTTTGAAAGCAAGAAATCTATGTGAACTGTAGGATTCATGTGTACTATATCCTAGAGTCTACAGTAGTTTAGGAATCAACAAAATGTCTACTTCCTAGTTAAGGGACCCCCAGAAGAGCAAAGCAGAGATTTCTAGAGAGCCTTACTAAAGGGGTTTAAAAGAGCCAAAGTGGATCAAGAGGTTCTTTTCAAAATTATCACACATCACTATTTCTGATTTGGGGATGAGTCATCTTAATATAATAAAGTGAATCATTACATCTAGTATCTTGAAAAAAATGATTATACCTTCAGATTTTAAACTATCAAAGAAAGATAATTTCCAATGTTATTTACACTACTCATAAGAGCCTTTATAGTGACAGAAGAAGCTATAGCTGTATTTACAAAAAGCAAACAAGTTTGGGATTAAAACAATGAGACAAAATTTTTTATTGACTTACTTTAATGTAGTCTGAGCTCCATACATTTCAAATATTACATGCAGATTTTCCCCTCTATTCTTTCTAAGCACTACAAGTATAATCAGTGTTAATATAAATGGAATTAGGGAATATTGTTCTTTCAAAGAATATTCCACTTAATTATTGTACAAGTAATTAAGGCAGTGTACGAATAACTGAAAAGAAAGGACATGTACCTCTCTGGCCGGTGGTCTCTCCCAGCAGTAACTTTTGATGCCAACCTAGTTTTTAACCTCTCATGGACCAAGTCATTCTTAGTCTTGGTGGCCTCACCTCATATCCTTGCAAAGAAAATAAACTACTATAGCAATAGGGAGTTTGCACATAGGCATACTGGTAAGGAACACAACTAGGATCCATGAAGATGTAGGTATGATCCCTGGCCTTGCTGAGTGGGTTAAGGATCCGGTATTGCTGTGAGCTATGGCATAGGCTGCAGACACGGCTTGTATCTGATGTTGCTGTGGCTGCGGCATAGGCCGCAACTACAGCTCCGATTCTACAGCTTTAGCTCCTAGTCTGGGAACTTTCATACGCTATGGGTGCAACCTTAAAAAATAAATAAATAAACTATAGCAATATACCACATAAACTAGAACTTTTTCTAAAAAAGAAATGGTTATAATATCCTTTTGAAATCATATAGCAAGAAGACACACCTACAGTTTACCAATGGTTATTATTTCTCAGCAATCATTATACGTATAGGAACCATCGGAAGAAAATACAACCTGAAAATTGTTGGCAAATAAAATGAAAAGTTTATGGAGACTAAATTGACAATGAGGTTATTATGATAACTTTTATAAATATTCCATTAAATATATATCTTTGATATTAAATTTCTCAAAATTTGGGATCAATATGTTTCTTAAATTTTAGAATCTCAGATATTTTGTAAACCCCTTGATTAGGGATTATATATGACACCATATATAATCCCTAATCAAAGACCTTTTACAGGCCAAGTGGTTCTAGGGGCCCAGGTAACTGGTCTCTGGAAAGAACCTTGCTTTTCATATCATAGACTCTTTTTAGAACACGGTCCATGAACAAAAAATGATTTTCTTTCTCAAAATTGCACACTTCTTTTAAGCCATGTTAACTTTTACTGTAAAGGAAGTGTGCTTTTCCCTTTCCATTAATTCAATTAAACAAATATTTATTATGTGCTCTTAAAAAGCATTCATCAACCATTTTTCATGATGGATGAATAATGTGTTCCCTCAAGGCACACAGAATAGATACAGACTAACACAAGCAAGTCTTCTTGATAGATATTGAATAAGAAAACATCCTGTGCATACTGCAAGCAGCTTTTAGGAGGCGTACATAATTTTCAGGTAAGTAAGTTAGAGTGGAATGGCTACTGGAGATGAGGGTTTCAAAAGGAAATCCTTGCTCTCCCAGGTAAAAATGAGTTCCTAAAATAAGGTTTCCAGACTGTTCTATTAAAAGAAAATAAAGAGAGAGAGATCTTTCTGCTAATGTTTTATCATTATTATTTCCATTTTACCTTTTGAATACAATTTTGCATATACATATAATATTTTCAAATACCTAGTTTCACTATTGACTTAAGGGAAGAATTAAAGTCCACTGCACATCATAATGTATTGCATCATCAAATAATTTATAATAAAATCTCATAATCCCAGATGGGTACAATAAAATTGTCTGTTTAGGAACAGAGAGGGAAGAAAATCATTCTGAATAAGTGAGAATCTAAATCACAGAATACTTTAAAGCAATAGTTGTTTTATTTTCAAGTACTTGAAGCAATACTAATAGCTATGAGAAAAAATTATAGTTTATGTGCTTTATTATTTTTGCTTGGATGTAGGGTGAAGCCACCAATAATCAGAGTGACAGGATATATGAGCGGTTTAAAACTGTGCTGGTATCAAATGCCACCTCTGGGATCTTGCAAACATTGCTTTATGAAATAGATAACTCACTTAGTGTTAGGGTTTATATAAAAATGTAAGCTGTTAGAGTGCTTCTAAAAGCTGTCACAAACCATGTGCTTTCCTACCTAGCTAAACATCCACCCATAATCTTGTTCAGATTAATTCTTCAGCAAGCAGTCCCTTTGTCCCCAACACTTTCCCCCTCACAAGTTAAGATTTTAATCTGCCCTATGATAATATGGATTCAGATTCAGAAAAATATGAACACAAATGGTATATTCAGCGTGAATTTTTCCATTTACCAACAAGACATCTTAGAATTTAAATTTAAAAAGTACTAAAGTATTTATATGTTTACTGATAACAATAAGAATCTGAGAACTGTATCATTAAGTATATCTCCTCTATTAGATTTTTGTAAGGTTAAAGTATCTCCACCCGAAAAAATAACTTTTAAAAGTTACTGTATTTCATTTAATTTTCACAGAACTTAAAATCTTTTATTAACTGGAAAAAAAATCTTATCCCAAACTTAGAATGCCAAGTAATAAGAATTATTTTAAATAAATGGGAAAATAAAATTTTTAAAGACCACATGCAATGATCTTTATTCATAACAACTTATCCTGGCTAATTCTACCACTTTAAACATTTCAGCAAAGACACCAATATCCTGCTAATCAGTGGCACTAAAGCTATCCGTATCAATTGCTAAAATGTCTCATACTGTGGATCTCCAACTTAACTTCCATTTCAGATTTTACTAGCTTAACAATTTTAAAGTATTGATTTAATCAAAGTAAATTTGAATATTTTACCCCAAATTTCAGCATCTGGTAGTAATTTGTCTATTAAATGAACAATGATGAAAACTGTTAGCAAGGAATTATGGTAGTTGGTAAGTGGGGATTATATATTACACTGCTATTTGACCCAGTAATTATACTTTTAGAAATTTATTCAGTATCACTGTAATTATCAGAAAAGAACACAAAAGATGTTCAGTACAGCATTATTTATAATTATAAATATTAAAAAAAGACTAAGAGGCCTAGAAAGGGAATAAACATTTTTAAAAGGCAGAGTAAATTTTAAAATGTTCATAAGATAAGGTTAAGGAAAAATAGGAATACATGAGAATAAACCAAATTGTTTCAACAATCTAAAATGCTTGTCAAAAAGTGGAAAGTTATATATATTGCAAAATTAACACTACTGCTGAGAGTAGGAGTACAAAAATATTCTTTCTTTATATTTTTTGTAGTGAAGTTAATTTTATCATCTATGCATTATTTGTATAATCAGAATTTTTTTAAATATGCAAGATTTACCTTTTTAAAAATCATATCTAAATTGACTCTATTTTATGGGGATGCCGCTTTATAATTGCAAGAGCTAGTACTGAGTATTCTCAATACACAAGCCTCTTCTACAACCTCCTCACTAGTAATACTGTTGCAGTCACTCTTTTTTAATGTCATACACCAATTCTTACTGTCTTAAGCAGTAGCATTGCAAATTTTGCTTACTTTACCACAATATTTCCTAAACACCGTGCCTTCAGTTTTTGCATGTTGTCATCCAAAATCATAACTGCAAAGTAAAATATAAATAAATAAATAAATAAATAAATAAATAAATAAATAATTTTTAAGTGAATAACCTCAGGGCTTAAATGTTTCCATATTTTCTATATTCAGCACCCCAAAACTCTAGCTTAAAAGGGCATCCTTTAATTCCTGTGTCCATAAACATATATAAATGTCTCACAGAAAATAAGGAGTACATAAACATATAAATATGTCTCACAGAAAATATGGATTTCTGATGAGATGCTGAATTTTCCTTCAGAACCTCCCTTAAATAGGGCTCCCGTTATGGCTCAGTAACGAACCTGATTAGTATCCCTGAGGATGCAGGTTTAAACCCTGACCCAGCTCAGTGGGTTAAGGATCTGGAGCTGCAGTGAGCTATGGTGTAGGTCATAGACAGGGCTCAGATCATTTCTGTAGCTATGGCTACAGTTCCTAGCTTGGGAACTTCCATATGCTGCAGGTGCAGCCCTAAACAAACAAACAAACAAACAAACAAACAAACAGAACCTCCCTTAAATAAAAACAATATTTCAAACATACTGAAAATTCTAAAATCTGTTTATATCTACTCAAACATATCCTTCCATCCTGTCCATTTTCCATTTAAAAAATATGTTCAGCTCTTCAGAAATGAAGGAAAACAAAATTTTAAAATACACCAAAAACACTTCAAGCAATAAAAAATAAAGTAAAACCCCTTTTTCTGATATAAGGCTTAATACTCACTTATTAGCCTTAAAGGTCAACTTAACCTTCCTTCCCAAATGCTTTCCCAATGTTTTCCATACTATACTGCTAAAATCCTAAAAGAACTTAGAAGACCAAAGCTTGTATTCACATGCAGTAACCTTTCATACAAACTAGAAATGAGGATCTATTATCATGTTTTAAGCTTTAACAGATCCTTTATGTGGCTCCATCCATCCAGGTTATTCCACTGAAGGAAGCTTTGAGAAATGAAGAGCATTAGCCCCAGAAAAAAAATTAATCACTCCCATCTTTGTGTTCCCAGAGCACTTTGTTTTAAAATTCTATTCTGACAATTATTAAGACTGTAGATATCTATCTCTCAGACTGTGAGTTCCTTAAGGTCGGAGGCCATGATAACTCGTCTTTCTCCCCCCAAACCCCAGTACAGTGGCTAATTTACTGTGTGCCTCTGAACACATTCTAGTCCTATTACCCCTTCAATTTCCCTATCTAAAAAGTGGAAAAAATAGTTCCCTTCTCATAGTGTTATACAATTATTACTTGAAAAAAAAAATGCAGAGTCAATCTTGCATAGGGTATTCAATGAATGTACAATTGTCACATTACACCAAGTGCTTTCCACACAAAAATGGTTGTCTTTCCTTTCCGTAAAGGATATGGCTTTTTAATTGTAATATTAAATGTTACATTACACTTTTGAATCTCTGAATAACCACAAAACTAATAACAATCATGACTCATAAAGACATTATTTCCTTGATTAAAAATACTTTAGTTCCAGTGTTTAAGCTGTGCTGTCTGTGAGCCAATGGCTTTCAGACAATGAGAAACGTCTGTACTGAAATTCCATGAGGCATCAAAGCTTTAACTCTTTCTTATAACTGGTATAAAAATGATACTGAAATACTGAAAGGCAAATGTATTTAACATCTCCCACAGTCATCAGCCCCTAAAAATGGCTCCACAAAAAAGCAATTTTTCTGATAAAAGGAGTAGAGATGATAGAACAACTGTTCAAAGCGAGGATTTCACTAAAGCTGGGTTCACCCTTTCATACCTAGAGAAGTCACTGACTTCACAGAATATCTATTTTTGCCCTTAAAAAAGTGTCTTTTTACAAATATATCCGGTAGGCTAAACTAAATGATCCTTAGCCAGTCATTGTCCTAGAAGGAATATAATATTTTCATGTTAGAGAAGCAAAAGACAAATCTCTCATTTTTGATTTTGTATTACATGCAAATATGAACTATATGCAGGAATCACATTCTCTTCTCCAATGCTGGTTTAAGCTAAACTGTGTGACCTTAATGAAATAATATAACTTCTGTACCTCATTTTCCTCGTCTGCAAAATGAATGTGTACATCTAAATCAAACCAGTCCCTCTGGCTTCTGTGAAATATTTATAATGCTACTAGCTAAGACTTAGTTCAGTCTTTCTGCTGGCTGCACTGAGTTAACGCTTCATTGTGTTCCGTCACAACACAGCAACCCTAGGAAGCATATGAAATTCTTATTCCTATTTAGAAATAAGGAAAGAGAATGTCTGACTTGTATAACAACATATAGCTTACTTACACTAGTCACCCTGCATAAGATATAGAACTAGGGAGTGAAATCCAGGGGAAATTACTGAACTATTATAATTATTACCAACAATTTAAAAACACATAGGGAAAAGATAGTGTACTTCATGGCTACATACTGCCAGCATGGATAAAATTATTTTTCTTTCTAGAGTCCTTACTCTACATATTTATTTTTTAGCCATCAAGATTCAAAAGCTTTATCATTCTCCTAAATTAAAAGACAGCACGTAAAATGAAAAAAAAAAAAACAAAAAACAGCTTTTATAACAGAATCAAACCAAATAAAACACAGTGGTTTTCACTGTCATCCATCTATGTTACCTCAGAAAAGTTATTTAGTCTTTCTGTACACCAACTAACTCATCTCTAAAAGGAGAACAATATCGCTAAATTAAATAGACTTAAGCATTAATTGAAATAATACATGCAAAGTACTCATCATCAAACATGAATTCCATACGTATTAACCTCACATCCATAACTTAACCTGTGTTACACTGTCACAATCATTTAGAACATGTCCTTAGAAGTCTACAATCTTACATTTGAACAAACTGGATTACAGCAAATATTATCACAAAATGTTATACATTTTAATATAAGGTATTCCCTCAATCGAATATTTATTAAGCACCTAGAATGTCTCAAGCAATATGATTCACACTAAACACAGAAAACATACCAAATTTACTAACATTACATATTTCAAGTAATCAGGGTCATTTCTCACCATTGTATCCTGGAACACTTTTTCCTGCTTGCCCAGGAGGAGGCGTTTTAGAATTACCTAATCCAATGCACGATGCTGTAATTGGGGATCCAGTCTCTGGGGAAATAAATATTATTTATCATTTAATGTTTCAACTTGAGATCATGACATTTCGTCAGGGCCTGCACTGTCCCTCTCCCACCACAGAATTTCAGTGTAGGAGGAACAGATAAATAGTACAAATGTACTATTCAAAGATGAAACAAATTCAGTAATTTAGATGACATTGCCTTTTTTAAAACTTAAGGACACAAATTTAGAATAATACACGTAGTAATGACTCTTTTAAAGAAAAGAAAGGCCTCTCGCATTCTCAGTTGTAGATTAGCAAGCATGAAGAATGGAGAATTATGTGACTGAGAATTTTACAATCCATGTTAAAAGTTAAAAAATCTTTAGAAAAGATGCTTTCTTTTAACTCACCTCATGTTATTTTATCAAGGTAAGGAACAACGATGGGCAAACTGTTATTTATAGCTTAGTCTCTGGAATAGGTTAACACAAATTTTTTAAGATATATGAATAGCATCGTACTCTAATTTTTTAAGAACTACATTTGCCTAGAGACCTTGCATCTACCACTGAATTTACTAATACTTTATTAAAACTGCTGTTGGATTTCTGAAGGCCCAGAACCTAGGGAGAAAGCTACTTATGCTATGCTGATTATTTCCTCAAGAGCGGAGACTTAACCACAATTAGCCTGTACTGATTAACAAAAATGTTAAATGTCTTCTCTGTCTCAAGAAATCAGTCAGATAACCATAAATTATGAAAGTGATAAGTTTTTTTTTTATAAAAAATACATTTGTTATTACTGGCAAATACAAGTCTCGGGTTACCAGAATTTTTGTTTTTTTAGCTGCACCTGCAGCATATGGAGGTTTCCAGGCTAGGTATAGAATCAGAGCTGTAGCTACGACCTACACCATAGCTGCAGCAACACCAGATCCTTAACCCACTGAATTGGGCTGGGGATCAAACCTGTGGCATCATGGACACAATGCAGGATCCTTAACCCACTTGCCACAGTAGGAACTTTAACAGAATACTTTAAACATGAGATTTGTACCTGTAGAGCAGCAGGATAAGAGGGTATTGACAGTAAAATGTTTCAGAACCACTGGCTTAATATTATACACATAAATGTACACCTCTATACTCAAGGAATTAACTGCCAGACCAATTGGATCCAAAGTAATCCAAAATTACATAACATTTATCTTCCTAAGGACTCAGAATATATTTCTTCACTCTGGTCTCCACTATAACTTATCACATATTTATATCACCTTATAATGATGGAAGGAATTTATTACTGTTCTTTATATTCCAGAGTAGTTCAGTTTATTATTCACATTTTATGGATGGTGGTTCAGCTAGCATCAATAACAGAAGAGGGACTCTTGAACATTAAAACACAGTTTCTAAGTCACAGTCCAGTGCTTAAGGTACTAAGCCAGATGGTCACCTCTGAGGAGAAGGAGTAATCTAAGCAGACAATGCTGATGTTTAACAAAGAATTATCAGATATTTTCATATCATGACAAAAAGTTAGAAGGTATTTTACGATATGACATTCTATCAGCCATGAACTTTCTCCTTACAGCACAATCAAAGCATGGGAAGAAATTCACAGGTTTGGAAACGTGACAGAATTTTTTCCTTTGCCTTTTGGAAAATGTCTAAATACTTACTTATCGTAGCTACCCTTCAAAACTGGCTGGAGAGACAAGAACAGGGGTGATGACAGGAAACAACCCTGCAGAGTGAGGAGCCTAAAGGAAGGTACTCAGACAGAACAAGGTGACAATAATGGAAGATACCAAGACACATCAGGAAAGGAGTTTTCCCCTTCAAGATATTGCTGTTCAAACCCTCTACATTTCTTAACACAAAAGGCCTCTCAACAACTTGTCATCAGATGGCTCTAGAACCTATGAGTGTACTTTCCAGTGACTCTAATACCTTTCAGTGGTTCTAGTATCTGCTGCCTAAAAGAAAAGCAAACCAAAAAACCCACCACAACAAAACTTGAACTGCACCTTGCTTCATCTTGCCTCAGTACAGATTTTTTTTAAATTTTTATTGAAATATAGTTGATTCCAATGTTGTGTTAGTTTCACATGTACAGCAGAGTGATTCACTTATACAGATTCTTTTTTTTTACATTCTCTTCCACTATAGGTTATTACAAGAAACTGAGTATAGTTTCCTATGCTACATAGTAGGTTCTTGTTGGTTATCTCTTTTATATAGAGTAGTGTGTATGGTTTAATTCAAAACCCCTAGTTTGCCACTCCCACCTTTGGTAACCATAAGTTTGTTCTCTGTGTCAGTGAGCCTATTAATGTTTTGTAAATAAGTTCATTTGTATCAGGTTTTCAGAATCCACACATAAGTGCTATCACGCGATTTGTGTCTTTCTCTGGCTGGCTTACTTCACGTAGTATGACAACCTCTAGGTTCATCCATGTTCTTACAAATGGCCTTATTTCATTCTTTTTTATGGCTGAGTAATATTCCATTGCATATGGATTCTTACAAAAAATGTTGGCACCTCTTTTCTTCCTATAATACTGGGAGGCAGGGAACCTAATCTTAAATGAAGATACAAGAAAGTGAAGCACTGTCATTATATATTGTCTAAATGACACTGTACCTACTTTCTGAGATTCTTAGGTACCTGTGTATAGTGATTACATGTTTATAATCTTTCAACCTTCAGCTGTTTTGTTATAGTTTATAATTGTAAGACAACTATGGAAAGCATACTCTTCTATATGATTATTCTGACTGAATTTTAAGGGAAGTTGAAAGAATGATCCATTCAGTTACTTAAAGTTGATAATAAAAGTTTATACTTTGAACATTAGTAATTTGAGCATCCTGTTGACTTTATTTTGATATTTATTTAGGGGATTAAAAAACAACTGATGGTAGTGATATGCAGAGAAGACTGTCAGAAAAAAATCATAATTCCTAGGACTCTATAATAAGTAGCCACAGTTAGGACAAAAGTGGAATGAGAAAGACCGTAATGGTTTCTTTCTTTATACCTCTGAACATCCTGAGACCCAAGAACTGATCTATCCATGCTGCACTCACACAGATGTTCACACACACAGGCTATACAGCCACCCTGGCTCTCCAGTGGGTCCATGTGCCAAATAGGTTTCTGGTTAGAGAAAGCCCCCAGGCATGCTGCAGTCCTTAATCAAACTCCAAAGGACTCCCAAAGCCCCATTTCAAAGATATTCTAAAAATATCCACTTCACACTGTCCAAGCTATAATTAACTGGCTAGCAGTTATCTAAGCAGACAGTAAATCCAGATGTCACGTTTTGACTGGAAGATAACTGCAATGAATAAACCAGAACATTTTCTTTGAAGAAGAAAATTGGACATTTGGAGAAATCTTTGCAAAGACACCCTGCCTCAGAAAGACAATGCTCAGCAATTCACCAGAAAAATTTCTTTAGATAAGAGATAACCAGGAAGATGGCAAAAAATTGGAGGCTGTGAAGAATGTTACCTTGGTATGTTTATATTCAAACTGTATTAGAAACCAGAACAGACACAACTATTTTTTAGGTATTTTTACTGCCTCACTCCACCTTATTACCTTAGTGAGCTTAATGAATTAGGTTAAAATTTCTAACTTTAAAGGAAGAAAAATGTCCTTAAAATTTCTAACTTTAAAGGAAGAAAAGGAGTTTATGCATGTTTTTTTCCAAATGTGAATTATGCCATGTACCATGTGCTAAGTGCCTTTTGTTTATATTGCTGCATTTAATCTAACTATAGGCCCATAGGGAAAAAATAAATATTACTTTTTGGGATGAAAAATACTGAGGCCTGACACAGAGAATTTAAACCATCAGCCCTGTGTGCATAGTTCCATCAGAGAGAAGAATGGCTTAAACAAGTATGCCACCCATGAGGTTATCATGTAGAATACAGTGGATCAGAAGGAAACAAACTCATCCAGACTGCAGTGCACAGCAAAGAAAATCCCTTGTGACCTGGAGCAAGCCCAGTCTCTCGTACTTGCAAATGGAAGTAATAGTGATACATATCACTTATTAGCAAATGTTTGTTATCTGCTATTATGTGCTAGGTGCTGTCATTAGAACTAGGGCTAAAGCAATAAATGAAAGTAATAATTCCAGCCTTCATGGAGCTCATATTTTAATTGGGGAAACAACATACAAAAGCACAGCATACAGCATACTCAAGAGTAATAACCACTAAGAAAATAAAGGATATAGAGGATATGAGATGAAATGAGAAAGGGTTGAAACTTTAAATTGTGTGGTTATAAAAATCCTCCTTGAGAAGAGACATTTGAATGAGTATCTGAAAGAAGGCAGGACGTGTGCTTTATACATATCCAGGAACGAAGAATCCAGGAGAAAGGAACCACAAATGCAAAGGTCCTGAGGTAGGTTTATTCCTGGAATATTTGAGGAACAGTGAGGCAGCCAATGTGACTGAAACAGAACAAATGGGAAAAATATCAATAGGAGATAAGGTCGGAGAGGTAGTGAAGAGACAGACCACGTCAGACTACTTCAAAGTCCTCAAAAGACCTTCAGTTTTTAGTTTGAGGGATGTTGCAAACTGAGGACTTTGGAACAAAGAAGTTAATGAATCACAACGTAAAAGGAATTTACTTAAATATTTGAGCATCAGAATTCCTGTTGTGGTTCACTGGTAATGAACCCATCTAGTAAACCTGAGCACTCAGGTTCGATACCCGGCCTCACTCAGTGGGTTAAGGATCTGGTGTTGCCGTGAGCTGTGGTGTAGGTTGCAGACATGGCTCTGATCCTATATTGCTATGGCTATGGCTTAGGCCAGCGGCTACAGCTCTGATTGGACCCCTAGCCTAGGAACTTCCATATGCCATGGGTGTGGCCCAAAAAGGACAAAAAAAAATTTTTTTTTGAGCATCATTCAGATTCCATGATCAGGTTCATTTTATTTGGGATTTTGAGAGAGATGTGTGGGAGAAAATGATGGCCAGACGGAAGCTGTTTTAGAATGAGTAGTTAACAATAGAGTCCTGTGGCTTCCTAGACATCAGGAACCAATTCACATCAGAATTCAACAGACTGACAGATAGACTAGAGCCCAGTACTGTTTATATTACTGAACTAAAGTCTACATGTAGGGGGGTTTCTTGCCATGGCTCAGCGGTAAACAAACCTGACTAGATTCCATGAGGACACGGGTTCAGTCCCTGGCGGTTAAGGATCCAGTGTTGGGTGAGCTGTGGTGTAGGTCACAAACATGGCTCGGATCTCACAATGCTGTGGCTGTGGTGTAGGCTGGTGGCTACAGCTCCAATTTGACCCCTAGCCTGGGAACTTCCATATGCTGTGGCTGTGGCCCAAAAAAAAAAATAAAAAATATATAAAAAAATAAATCAATATAGTATAAATCAATATAGAATAGTGGTGCCTATAAATCAATATAGTATTTCTGAAAGGCAATTTGGCAGTTCTTAAAAAAGCCTTAAAGATGGCAATTCTTACATAAACTCTTAAAGGTTTTATATAGACTTTAATTCAGCTGTTGCACTTGAAAGGACATATACAAGGAAATATCTTAAAAGCTCACAGTATTAAGTATCAAGGATGCTTATCACAGTATTGTTTTTTTTTTCTTAATGGATTTTATTTCAATTATAGGTGTACATAAATCATCACAAGTCAGTTTGCTAGATTTTGTATCCCAAACCACCAGTGCATCCCCCCACCCCCAAGATTGTCTCATTTGAAAAACCAGGGTATTCCAAAGTCTGTGAGTCATTGTCTGTTCTGTAAAAAGGTTCATTGTGTCTTTTCAGTTTCCACATGTAAGCGGTAGCATTGGGTGTTGCTGTCTAACTGTCTGACTGGTTTCACTTCGCATGATAATTTCTAAGTCCATCCATGTTGCTATAAATGTTGGTAATTCGTTCCTTTTAATGGCTGAGTAACATTTCATTGTATGTATATACCATATCTTCCCTATCCACTCTTCTGTCGATGGGCATTTAGGTTGTTTCCATGACCTGGCTATTGCATAGAGTGCTGCAATGAACACTGGAGTACATGTGTCTTTTCGAGTCATGGTTTCCTCTGGATAGATGCCCAGCAGTGGGATTGCTGGATCAAACGGTAATTCTATTTTGAGTTTTCTGAGGAATCTCCATACTGTTTTCCACAGTGGCTGCACCAATTTGCATTCCCACCAACAGTGTAATAGGGTTTCTTTTTCTCCACACTCTCTCCAACACTTATTGTTTGTAGACATTTTGATGATGGCCATTCTGGCCGGTGTAAGGTGGTACCTCATAGTGGTTTTGATTTGCATTTCTCTAATGAGGAGCGATGTTGAACATCTTTCCCTGTGTTTATTTGCCATCTGCATGTCTTCTTTGGAGAACTGTCTGCCTAGATCCTCTGCCCATTTTTGGATGGGGTTGTTTGTTTCTTTGGTGTTGAGCTGTAGGAGCTGTTTGTAAATTTTGGAGATTAATCCCTTGTCAGTTGAATCATTTGCAGATATTTTCTCCCATTCTGTGGGTTGTCTTTTCCTTTTGTTTAGGGTTTCCTTAGCTGTGCAGAAACTTTGAAGTTTAATTAAGTCCCATTTGTTTATTTATCTTTTTATTGTCCTTACTCTGACACATGGATCTGAGAAGATGTTGCTATCATTTATGTCAGAGAGTGTTTGGTCTATGTTTTCCTCTAAGAGTTTTATAGTATCTGGTCTTATACCTAGATCTTTAATCCATTTTGAGTTTATTTTTGTGCATGGTGTTAGGAAGTGTTCTAGTTTCATTTTTTTACATGTAGCTGTCCAGTTTTCCAAGCACCACTTATTGAAGAGGCTGTTTTTTGTCCAATGTATATTCTTGGCTCCTTTATCATAGATTAGTTGACTATAGATGCGTGGATTTAATTCTGGGCTTTCTATCCTGTTCCACTGATCTATATTTCTGTCTTTGTGCCAGTACCATACGGTTTTGATGACTGTAGCTTTGTAGCAGAGTCTGAAGGCAGGGAGCCTGATTCCTCCAGCTCCATTTTTCTTTTTCCGGATGTCTTTTGCTATTCTGGGTTTTTTGTGTTTCCAGACAAACTTTAAACTATTTTGTTCTAGTTCTTTGAAAAATGTCATTGGTAATTTGATAGGGATTGCA
>PVHT021183617.1:19323672-19348455 GCA_004024745.2 Catagonus wagneri | reverse complement strand
AAGGAAAGGAAAGGAAAACATTTATTGAGTGCTACTATAGGCCAGGAACTTGCTGTATTGTCCATACACGTTTCACTTCATTGCAAGCTTTCTACAAGCCTATGAGAGATGCCCGTGTACTAGATTAAGGGCTTGCCAATGGCTACAACATAGCTAAAGCAGGATTTAAACAGTCTTATTGGGATTCAGTGTCACTCTTTACTACCCACACTGCTTTTTCAAGGAGAATAGTCAACTGTTGTTTTCCATTTAGAACTGACAGCAAAAGAGGAATTGGGAACCACTATTTTATGGGGTCAATGGACGGACAGTGCAGAGAATTACATGCAATAGGGGAAAATCAAATTTCTAGACAAGAAGGTTTGTAAAGCGAGAGTCTAGGAACTCTTTTTTTCTTGTAATGATCTACAAAAACATGACATATTTTCACCTTTCTAGAGTGAGTTAAATGTGATTCTTATCAAGGGCAGGAGAATTAGAATGGATGATATTTCAAAGAGCAAATCAACTTTATATTATTAATCAATTTCTTAGTATTTAGTCTCTTGTCAAAATATTACCACTAATATAATAATGAGCACAAATATAGATTCTAAAAAGCAATTATACACATCTGAACTACTTCCCATATAGTAATCATATTTGGGAAAAAAAAAACGACTTGGTGTTCCTTCCACATGATAACGCTACAAAGATGAAAATGTCTGATTCAATGACTGCTATTTGACTTAGGGTATTCATTTCAGATGGGTTCACAATTTGTAAACAGTTATTCATTTCAAAAAGAGAAAGGCTTATCAAGCTGTCTAATATATGACAAAAGATTATTCCTTGCACATACCAAATTCATGAAATTTACCTTTAAGCTTCTGCTTCTCAAATTATCAGTAAAAACTACCCACTTTAAACTAATGAAGACTTGCTCTAAATGAAAAAAAAAAATGCCTCTGTTGCCAGGCAACAAAGATGACATCAAGACATTTTTTCCTCTCTCACTGGATGAATACTATCACGGCATCACGAGATGAACATTGCTGAGATGACACTGTGTCCATATAACTCTCTTTCCCAATCACGGCTTCTCTTGCCAAACTACCTAAAATGTCTTTCTCATGAATTAAAAAGAGATGAATTTATTTTTGACCTTTCTGTTAGGAAGAACAAAAATGCCTCTGACTGCATTTTTCATTCATATTACCAAATACTCTTTGTATTCTATTATTTGAATTCAAGCAGTGTAGAGTGTATCCTGACAAGCCAGTTCATGGAGCAATGACATTGCCTGTTCAGTCCAACCCAGGCCTCTGAGTTCCACAGTGTGTACTTTGAAGTCAAGTTCAACCCATTGTCTTTGAAAATTCAGGCCTATACTTTAACCAAACTCTACCACCACAGCCCAAGTCTGATGGACTCAGGAAATAATAAGTAAAACCCAGAAAACAGGGAATGACAGACAATTAAAATGTAAAAGCCAGGCAGACAGCATCTGTTTGTACAGAGAAATATTTTACTCTAAGATCTGAAACCCAGGACTGTCTACTAAGTGGTTATTGGCACTCACACCACAGAAAACAGGTTTTTTAATCACTAAAGACAGTCATCAAGATCAAGTCACCGAGAAGATATTTTCCTCACTTTATTGTCAGCCACACAGAGCCTTTTATCCCTGAGCCCTAGGAAGCCATTTTGCAAGAAAACATACAGGACTTTGCATGTGGCATAAGCTAGGTATGTTTAAGCTGGAAGAGAGTCACACATCTAGCACACAGTCATAACACGGTTAAAAAAAAAAAAAAAAAAAAAAAGGAAGAACTAACAAGAGTAATAAAACCCCCAGTGTGGAATTTCAGAGTTGGAGAAAATTCCCTATCACAGACTAAACTCAGAACTACAGACTGACAGACTGGAGTCCCTCTGCAATATAAGTCGGTTCAGATTCCTGAAAGCAGAATGCATGTAAATGCAAAGGGAACCAAGGAAGAGGACCATCAAGGGGAAAAAGAGAAAGAAAAAAAAAGGTGGTTTAAACTTTGACACCGTATCTATCAGGTCTCAAATCCTGGTTAAGTGTGTCACAATTGGTCTACCCAGGAGGAATGAGACAGTACTGTATTTGAGTCTAAATCATTTCTCATAGACAAGTCTGGTTAGGATAACTGCTTTAAACTACAATGAACTATTCCATTTTATGGGTTTGATTCTTGTAAATAAAATAGATTGCTGCCTTTAAAAAATCCTAGGCTATGAGTTACCTTGTGGTGCCGTGGGTTAAGGATCTGGCATTGTCACTGCACCAGCCTGGGTCACTGCTGCGGCAGGGTTCTATTCCTGATCCAGGAACTTCCCCATGCTGTGGGGGGTGGCCAAAACAAACTATAACAATGAAATTCTAGGCTAACAGACCTTCTCCAGATATACCTAAAGATAAGGACTGAATTTGGTCAGCCTAACCAATTTCTGTGGCTAAAAACTCTTGTCCCAGTTGTCTATTCTCAGGAAATACAGCCTACCAAGTGGTGCAAAAATAAGGATTATCAGGTCAAGTAGCCTTGACATATTTTAATAATATGGCATTAGGGTTGTGTGCCTTTAGGATCAATGATTTTGATTTAAGAACCAGCATGACTGAAGTTTGTTGGAGCCTGTGGGTCCACTTTAATAAATCCAGAATTATCAGATTCCTCCTCAAAGGAGGAGGATTTAGGCTATATATAGAATACAGCTACTTCAGAACTGAAAATTGCAATTAAAACTGCAGCAGTTCAATCAAGCACGGAGAGGAATACTGTGCTTACTCCAAGATATAAGAACTCAGCAAAGATGGCTCAAGGCAGATAAAGTAAGATCAATAACTTCAATTGCCACCAATGTCTCAAACCATTAGGAGACTACCATTTGCTCATTGAAACGCCTCCTTAGGGTTTTAAAAATTCTATGAAGAATTTTATTCCTCCATTAAAGTTATAGAAACCAAACACAACAAAATCACCCAATGCTACTCAAGCCAGTGGTCATTACCTCATTTCAATTACTTTATCACTGCTGGGGCAACACTTGAAACATTTCAAGAGAAGCTCTGTATCTTCTGGTAGGAACCACACAGATTTATTCTTCCAGGAGGTGGAAAGAATCATGATTTTTTTTATTCTAAACCCTTCATCAAGTTGTCCCTTAGAAAAGCTACTGTGTTGAGTATTTTGCTGTCATTATCTTTAATTGACCGACAGCAAGTAAAAGAATAAGGTGTTTATACTTAGAATTAAATAACATTGTAAAGCAGGAAGCCAAGCTTTTTTGTTGTAATAATTTCTAAACCAATACCGTATCTTATAGTAAACAGGAAAGAAAGAGAGAAAGAAGGAAAGGGAAAAGAAAGGGAAGACAGAAGGGAAAAAGGAAAGCAGAAACTTCAAAAAGGAACAAGGTCTGCTTAGTACTTTGGGTTTTAGTACTTAGTTTCTTAATTTTTTTTTTTTTTTTTTTTTTTGGTACTAGGTAATTTACTCTTAAGGAAAACATCTTACACCAGAAAAGTAAAATTCTTACAAAGGACACCATGACTGTTCTTTCTTTCTGCTGTTTGATTTCTGGAAAAGCTCATCTTAGTACTGAAAAGGATGTATAACAGTACAGTGTTTTATCTGGTGACTGTACAACTGAAGACAATGAAGTTCTGAAATTCTTTTTGTACATTATCACATCCTAGGGGGAAATTTATCAATTCCCTTAATTTCCCATTTTAAAGTTATGATTATAGCACTTCTTTTTCTCAACCTCCATGTAAAATAAATGAAAAATACAGTCAATAATTCAGAGACTTTCAATCATCTTATGGATAAGTTACAGTGAATGTAAAGCATCTGGGTAAATGACAATTCATCTATTACCCGAATTATGAATCAAATAGATACAACTCTCCTACCTAAACTTAGGAAGACCAGTTTCCAAGAGAGCATTCAATGTTTACATTATTACAATCGAAAACAAGGGTTTAATACTTCAGGGGTGTTGAAAAGTGATGATTCTTTATTAAAACGCCCCTAACAAGGAGTTGATCTGTTCTTGAATTTTCCACAGAGTAGTACTTAATATAGAGTATCAGGTCTTATTTAAATCATATATTAAAGAGTGTTAATATTAATGAATTAAAAGAGGATGTCAGTCACTAGAAATCTGTTGTTTTTAATACAAATTTCACTTGGGTAACAAAAAGAACAAGGTAATATAAATGGATTGACTGCAGAGTACCTTCTTATAACCCAAGTCACAGGAACTAATCAATTTCCACTCTTACATTTTAGTCACTTAACATATCCCTTACTAATTCCAAATTATATATCACAGTTTCTTAACAGCTCATTTGTGCACATATATTACTGTAATCAGAGAGCAAATTCATAAATTATGCATTGTATAGAAGGCTCATAAAAGTGTGTGATTGTATAAAATAATATAAATTTCTAAATCAATAACAAATAAGAGTGACTCTGTACATAACCTGAAATTCTAAATAAAGAAAAATATTCATTTGGGCAAACATTAACTTCCCCTCAAATGTTTTCAGGTTTTTACGGACATATCTCTTGGGGAAGCACACCACCATCTATTTGATATGTAAAATAATAGGGAATTCATAACCATGCTAGAAATTGCAGTTTTTTTCTTTTCCAAAAGTTAATAATATCCCATAAGGTACTTGCCTTTTTTCCCATTAGAAAGGTGAACAGCTGGAAATATTAAACATCAGTATCACTTTGTGATTATTTACAACATACAGCTTTGAAAATAGTAAATTGATTTCTTCTATGCAAATGAATAATGATTCTAACTAAATTTTCTATTAGTAGTAGATATCTACACCACCCAGGATGAATTTCTTTCATAAAGCACACATCCACTAGCATATCTAGCTAGTTAGCTACCTACCTACCCATACATATACATATATATATATCATATATATATATATACGTATATATACATATGTATATATATGTGTATATATACACACACACACACATTTGTGTACTTTAACTGGGCACAATATTGAATGCTGTATAAATAAATGTGGAGGAAAAATCAGTTATTATTAATAGAAATCCAATGTTTTCCACAGTAATGAGCATCCATTCCAAGGTGATTAAGGTGATAGCATACTGACATAATGTGGCTATTAATTCCCTCCCCTTTAACAATACATTAAAGAAAAACTGCAAATTCACATGGAACTCAGTACTCACCAGAGACCTCATATGCTTGCTTCTCAGGCTTCAGTGAGCTTTTTTGTAAGCCTTGATGCATTAACTACATACATCTGAACAGGTTATTATGTGCAAAGATATCAATAAGAAGAAGTAAGTGAATCAATTTTATTTATTAATGTGTTGCTTTCCTTCAACAAGCTTCAGCAGCCATCCTTAAGGGGAGTGGGGAAGGGGAACAAAACTCTTCCGCAAGCGTCTGTATAAGGCCACTTGTGTGTTGGAGACAACCTTCCATTTTGACCAGGAAAGAAAAACCATCTTAAAGTGTAAGGCATTTTCCTTTTTATGCCCAGGAAAATAACTTAGAACTTTCCTGAAGAATAGGGGGTACATCAATTCTATAAATACACCTTCTTGCAGAAGCCATAATCCATCACTTGTTTTTACATATTTTACATATAGCATTGCCCTTTCTGCAAATTCGTTATCTTTTTAATTTATCAAATAGTTACAAACCTGAATTTAGATAAGAAATTTCTCCCTTAGCAAATCAGAGAGCACAGAAACTCTCTTACTGATTTTCATCGTTTAAGGCATATGTATTCTGCTCTGATCATTCATTTTTCATTTCATAGTAGAAAGAATACCGAAAACATGTTTTTCCCAAATGAGCACTATCCAAAAAAGATAATTTAAAAAGTGAAAAGAAAAGAAAAAAGGAGTTCCCGTCATGGCTCAGTGGTTAATGAGTCTGACTAGGAACCATGAAGTTGCAGGTTTGATCCCTGGCCTCTCTCAGTGGGTTAAGAATCTGGCATTGCCATGAGCTGTGGTGTAGGTCACAGACACGGCTCAGACCCTGCATTGCTGTGGCTGTGGCGTAGGTCGGCGGCTACAGCTCCGAGTTGACCCCTATCCTAGGAACCTCCGTATGTCGCAAGTGCAGCCCTAGAAAAGGCAAAAAGACCAAAAAAAAAAAAGTATAATTTATCAGAAAGAATCAAAAAGTTCTAAATAATTAAACACTGAACTTCAGTTTTAGTCACTCAATCTTTTAGATCTAATCATTTTTTAAATTGAACCTAATTTTGGCTAAGAAAGTTTATTAACTGTTTTAATCCAAATTTGATACCCTGCGCCAATTGCTCAGAAGACAGAAATTGTGAAAACACTAATATACATGTATTGATCTAATTAGCTGAACTAAGTAGGACTGAACTGAAATATGTACACATGAAGGTTACAAGACTATTGTAACTCATAGCTACTTTAAGGAGGCCAAATGGAAAAGCTGAGAAGATCACGACACCCGGTGATGAGGAAAACGGATTCCAGATAAACTGTTACCTTCATATGTGTACATAATTATAGAAAGCAACAGAAAGCCATTTTTTTTTTTTTTGTATTTTTGCCTTTTCTAGGGCTGCACTTGCGGCATATAGAGGTTCCCAGGCTAGGGGTCTAACAGGAGCTGTAGCTGCCGGCCTTCGCCACAGCAACGCTGGATCCAAGCAGTGTCTGCAGCCTACACCACAGCTCACGGTAACACCGGATCCTTAACCCACTGAGCGAGACCAGGGATCAAACCCGCAACCTCATGGTTTCTAGTTGGATTCGTTAACCACTGAGCCACGACGAGAACTCCAAGGCTTTTTTTGTTTTTTTGTACCAAAGTTTTATTCTATGCACTTAATATGACAAGTTGTTTCCTAAGGATCATTTAGTGGGAGAAAAAAAGGGAGAAAAAAAGAGAATAAGTAGAAAAATAAATTACATATATAAGCATTTTTTGGGAAAAATACATTTCTCTGTGTTGTTAGAAGAGATCTGACTTTTACTGAACATAGAAGAGAGCCAGAGAACTACAGGAAATCCTATAATAGAAACAGTGCTTAAAAATAAAAAACACTCTTGGAGCAGGGTGCATAGGAAAACAGAGAAGGCAGAGGTTGAGTGTGAGGATAATGTAAATCAGGGCAGGTATAATGTGGCTGCTGCAGCTCAAAGGCAGTGGGAGTGCTAAAGGTGGGGTGAATCCAACATATACTTCCGAGGAAAATATGAGATTCAGTGACTCACTGGGTAATAAACAAAACAAAGAAAAGGGGCAGCAAAAGAAGTTTTCAGGGCTTTAGATCCAGGGACAAGAGAATAGTAGCATCAATGTCATTCAAGAAGACTTTTTAACAGAAGAATATCAAAAGAATTGGTTATTTCCATTCAAACCAGAACCACCTGATTTCTAGTTTGCCTGCTGGTCATAATTCAGAACTTCCTTCAGTCCCTGCAGTATTTCTGAGCGTTTCTGCATAGTTATGTACATGTTTGAAAAATGCTCACCAGTTTGCCACCAGTGGTCTAGGACGGGTACTCTGAAGACCTTTTTGGACCATTCCAGGGTCTCCACGTCACATCGTTCTCCAGCCACAAATAATGTTTTGAACCTTAAGATTAGAGGGAGAGTGAATTCAAATTAGCCTTTGAAAATCAATTAAAATAATTTCATCTACCACCTTCTTTCAGCATTGTGCATCGAACCACATTAACTCTGTCAGGGGAAAACAGTCACATTACCAGTACTGCAGGATGGCTAGAGGCATTATTTGTTTTGACCCAAATACAACTAAAGGCTTATCCAGCATTAGAGAGAGATGCTTCAAAAGTATAATTCTCAGCTACAGCTTCTCAATTTTGAGAAGAGAAAATGAGTAATACATCTGTCATATTCATCTAATAATCAAAAATTTAAAAAACCTTTCTCTCCTTGATGTTATCTCTGCTAACTTTAGCTCCAAATTTGATTGTTGTATTCTACTTAAGTCTATACACAAAAATACACTCTTAAGTATCAGCTAAGGCAATAAATATGCTTATAAGTATGATTCACTTGCTCCTTCTCCTGAGTTACTTCGGTAAAGATTACTCTGATTTTAACAAGTGTTTTCCCTATTCCAAGGACATACAAAGGAAAGATGGATGATTAAAAAAAGGAAATGTCACTGTGGCCTTCCAGGTTAAAAAGGCTCTTATCAAAAGGAATATACAATAAGTCCCCATTGTGGCTCAGTGGCTTAAGAACCCAATGTTGTCTCTGTGAGGATGTAGGTTCAGTCCCTGGCCTTGCTCTGTGGGTTAAGGATCCAGCGTAGCTGCAAACTGTGGTGTAGGTCGCAGATGTGGCCCAGATTTAGTGCTCCTATGGCTGTGGAGTAGGCCTCAACTGTGGCTCCAATTTGACCCCTAACCAGGGAACATCCACATGTCACAGGTGGGGCTGGGGGCGGCGGATGAGAGGGAGGGAGAAGAAGTCATCACACACCATTACTAAGAAATGAAATATCTTTGGCAGGGAGAACCATCCCACAAAACAGGAAGGATGAAATAGACAAAAGAGAATTGGGATGACACTTTTGGTGGTTCATCAAGAGAATGTCCATTTTCCATCCATTCTCAATGCCCTCATGGCCTGTCTGTCCGAACAAAGAACGTGTATATGAAGAATTCATTATCATCAAAATAAAACCAACCAAAGACCTGCCTACCCATCCTAAACAATGTAATACAGCCACAGAAAATGTCTTACCATTTCCTTATTTTATGAAGATGTCATGAAGATTCAAATATTCTCACTCTATGTTTCAACAACATGCATATCCTGTCTCTGCTATCAACATGTATCTCATTCTATAATTGTTTGTTTCTTGCCCATTTCCCACAGTGGACTGTGTGCTCGTTAGGATCAGTCATCTTTAAGACCTCAATAACAATCAAAATACCTGGGATTTTTAGCTACTTAAAAATTAAACAGACTAGATGTATATTTGCAATTCAAGATAAAATTTATGTAATCAAATGTGTTTTCATTTATAACTTGCTTGAAATTAAAATCTGGATTATCAATTGACCTCATCAAACAGAAATATCATAGCAGAGTGAAATAAATATTAAGACATTAAGTTACTAAAAGTAGGTTAAAGTATAACAAAAATTAGTGCAAACTTCTAAAGTTTAAAATGAGGTTGATACATCTAAGATTTTAGATGCTATGTAAAAATAAGACAAAATAAAAATATAAACTCGGTATTTTTGATACTCCTATGACTAAAAAAATATGAACTCTTTTAATTTTAGTGAAGTATAACTGATTTATAGTATGGTATTAATTCCTGCTATATAGCAAAGTGACTGAATTATATATATATGATATATATAAATATATTTTATAAATATATTTTATATATATTTCTTTTCCATAATGGTCTATCACATGATATTGCATACAGTTCCCTGCGCTCTACAGCAGGTCCTTGTTGTTTATACATCCTATAATCTTTGTTTGCATTTCCTAATTCCAAACTCCCAATCTTTCCCTCCCCCCATTCCCTCCCTGTCAACCACAATCTGTAAAAATATGAATATATTTTTATTGAATCTTATTTAAACAATTAGCTTCTAGATATTTGTAAACTTCCTAGATTAAGAATATTATGCATTTTTAGGGTAACTAATGATGCCATCTGGGGAGGCAGGCCTGAGCTTGGTCATGAGGGGGCTTGTGGAACTTTCTAAGGAATTTGGATTTCATCTCGAAGGCAGTGGGAAGTTAATAAAAGCCAGTTAAAAATATTTTTTAAGCAGGAGAGTGGCACTGTAAGATTTTTGCTTCAGAGTACCCTCTTGAATTTTGGGGACATCTTTACATTTACTTTAAAACAATCTCTAATGAGCTGTGTTACACATTTCGAAAAGAAAACTTCATCACTTAAAATATCCTATAAGAGAGAGAAGCAAACTGCAAATCAATCATGAGCAATTATTATATCTAGTGAATGTTCACTCAGTAAGTTAGTAGGAAATGTCTTGAACCTAAATATAAACAAGTATAGTCGTATGGGAAGACCTGGATTCTGGTTTTTATTTTGTCTCTAACCCAAACTTAGCTTTTGCTGAACCTCAGTTTCCTTATGAGTTAGATTTTTGAGTTTCCTTTTTTTTCTAACATTTTCTTAGTCCACAAGTAAGAATCTGTTAAAGTAGGTCAATGAAGGTATTACCTGTACAGACTAAAAACAATGGAAAAGCAGAGATCCCATCCTGCCGAAGGGGAAACAAATCTGACTAGGAAGCATGACATTGCAGGTTTGATCCCTGGCCTCGCTCAGTGAGTTAGGGATTCAGCATTGTCATGAGCTGTGGTGTAGGTCACAGATATGGCTCGGATCTGGGGTTGCTGTGGCTGTGGTGTAGGCTGGCAGCTGTAGCCCTGACTGGACCCCTAGGCTGGGAAACTCCATATGCTGTGAGTGCACCCCCCCAAAATATATATATATATATAAAATGGAAAAGCAAAAGTCACTTTTATTCCATGGATGATTAAATCCCTGGGTCAAGTTATTTTTCTTGGAAGAGTATGTCCATGATATTAAGAGTATAGGCTCTAGTCAGACTGCCTGAGTTAGTTTCTTTCTAAAGAGCTACTTAAACTCTCTGGCCCTAACTTTATTCATCTGCAAAAAGAGAATCATCACAGTTCCTACTTATTGTGATGACTAAATGAGATAACAAATTTAACTGCTTATTTCCGGCATGTAGTTGGTGATCAGCAAGTATTTGCATTTATTAATATTAGTCATTTGAATAATTGAGGCTGTTTTTAGAGTCTGCATTCCAAATATCTATTAAAAACATAAGTTCGCATCATCATGAATAACTTAGATGCCTAAAGTCAAAGGGGCATGATCAGAGGAACTTACTGCAATTTCTCTTACCCTAAAATTTCATACTACATGTCTACACCTATTAGTTTGAAAGAGGGATAATTTAATAAGCATTCATCCATTATTGTTTCACCCTTTATACTTCAGGCTAATTAGAAAGAGTTCTGCCTATACGGTAAAGGATAACATCTAAACCCATGTACAAACAAATGGGAAAATATGACGTAGCAAGCGAGAGATCTTAGCTTGCTGGTCACACAACTCCATGCCTTGTCATCAGAATGTGTTCTCAGTAAAGAGACACTGCAAGAACTCTCATCACTGTTTCTTCAAAACTCCTGGAACTGTTCTTAAGATATGGAGACTGTACATAGGCTAAGATGTTTTTACTCAAATCTGTGTTTCTATCCTTTCAACTACAATGGAGAAAATTCAAATGAATTGTTAAATAAAGCATCCAATAGAGGATGAATAGAAATATAACAGCAGACTCATTTTACACATTGTATGTTCATTTTATGAACATTTTATGGAAATCCAGATCTATTTTTTTCACAAAACAGAGGAAAAAGAAACAAACAAAACCACTGATCATGTCCAAACGGAAAGCTTCTTGCTTATATTTGCAATTGCTATGTAATATCTATTTTAACTCCTTCTTTGGGCCATAGCAGCATAAAATTCATAAGTTCAGGCATTTAATTAAAAAAATTCAAACTGACAATTCAAATCCACTTTTGACCTAAAAAACTATAAAATCCTTTTAGTTTATGATAACAGTGACCTATCTGATAGAGATTCAATAGGAATTAATACTGGAAACTGCCTTGAAGAAAAAAATTGCTATATTTATCTCTGAATATAGATATCATTAAACTAAAATGAATGGCAATAAACTAGAACAAAAGTATTTAAACTATTCAGAGCATAAATTACAAAACAACAGAAAAATAACTTCACTCTTTCAACAAAGGCACTTTGGACTCTTAATTTCCATATTTTACCTTTATATATGAAATCAAACAATGTTTCCCCTCTATTTAGACAATTAGCCTATTTTCAAAAGACATTGTGATATGTATGTATAATACATATAATATACATATACTTATACATACATGCACACACATACCCATTTTAAGTTACGGTTAGCATTTTACTTTAAAGAAAATATAAGCAGGGTAGTTTTTTGTTTGTTTTTGTTGTGCGGTTTTCTTTTTTTAGAGTCGCACTCATGGCATATAGAAGGTCCCGGGCTAGGGGTCCAATCAGAGCTGCAGCTGCCAGCCTACACCAGAGCCACAGCAATGTGGGATCCAAGCCACACCCATGACCTACACTGCAATTTGCAGCAAAGTCAGATCTTTAACCCACTTAGCGAGGCCAGGGATTGAACCCACATTCTCCTGGATACTAGTCGGGTTCCTAACCCACTAAGCCACAATGGGAATTCTGAACAGGGTAGTTTAAAAAAAGAGAACAATTTGGATAAAATATAAGTGGAAATAAACAGAATATACTATTTAAAAATATTCATAGGTCAAATTTCCACCTATTTCAAAGATATGTTTACAACACTAATTCTTAACATTCAGAACCTTTGGTTCTTTCCACAGGGGTATAGCAGTGCCAGAAAAAAATATATATAATGTTCAGTTATTCATTCTGATTGCAGTTTTTAATGTAATTTGCCCTGTGCATCCCGAGTTCACCTTGTCAAAGAGTACTGCTTCCCCAAGGCTGCCCCAGGGTCCTGTTGACGGATTGCTCTAATTGCAGTCGGTGCTGTAAACAAGGCAGCTACTCCATGCTCTGCGAGCACACGGAAATAAGCACCAGCATCTGGTGTTCCCACAGGCTTCCCCTACAATGAGAGTCATTTAAAATGTCACTGGCTAAAATGTCTCATATTTCATTGACAGTTCAATACTTACACATTTAACACAGCAATATTAACAAAATAAGGTTCTCAACATATCCTAGTTTTAAAATACTCCCATGTTCCATCACAAATAAAACAAACTGAATGCCTAGGCATCAGAGAGGCCATTTGCTCAGTACTGCATCCTGAAAGCTTTTCAAATTGCAACTTTTCCTTTCCTAAGTTTTAATAGATAAAGGACTGGAAATACATATATGTACATACACACATACATTCAAATTAATAACATAAAACAGTCTTCTGTTTCCCAAGAAATTAAATACATTGTTTTGTGTGGCAGACTAAATGACAAACGTGGTTACTATGGATTTCTAACATTAAACTTTTTTTTCCATGATCACTATTAAAAGTGACAACAACAATTCACAAAATATACGAGAAGAGAGAAAATCTGGAATCACAATGATTTCTCAGCAATGACCTTTTCAATTAAAGTCTCACACCAATAAAAGCAACTTCTAAGAATTAAAAAAAAATCCCATAAGAAATCTCAAAATATAGGTTTTCCACAGCCTCAAAATGACATTCAATGGACAATCCATTCATAAAAACTTAACAATTTTTACAGACCATACAATTCAAGAGGATACAAAGAATTTTTAACTGATATTTCTGCAAAATGGAAAATGAGCACAACATAAATAAATCACTAATTCTGCAAAAATTGCAATCTGTCCCATAAAATCCATCTTAGCAAGCCATATCCCCGCACTCCTCTCATCACTGGTACCTCTTTCTTTGCTCTTTAGTTTGGTGCCTGAAATGTTCCTATATGTTACTATATATGAAAATATATAATATATATTTCACAGGCAAATGATTTTGGAAGGGGTTGGGGTAACAGGTTTCTTATTTTAAGCCATTTCTTGAAGACTAAGAAGTGTTAAGAGTATACCAGGAATTTCCAAGAGATTATGCTGCTACTTAATATTTCTTAAACTTCTCTGCCCACATCCCCTATCCGAGCATCCCACAGACCTTATATTCCCATGGAAAACACACTTGGGGAATACTGAACTAGGATGGGAGGGAAGGGAAGGGAGGGGAAGGGAAAGGAAGGGAAAAGGGAGGGGTAAAGACAAAGGAAGGAAAGAGGGAGGGAGGATGAAGAGGAAGAAGGGAGAGAGGGAGGAAGGAAAGAATTTGCTAGGAGCAAACTTAAGAGCTCTGCCAAAGAGAGAATGATAAAGGGGTGGATGACAATAAGAGGCAGACAATTCACTATCCACTTCTAATTGAATCTTTGCTGGGGCATTAGTTTTTACAATTTTTTAGAGTGGCCCTTAACATTCTTTACTATAATTATTTTTTAATTACCTCTTTGTTACATTCTGTTACTTCTCGTGTTTTTTTAATACCAAAACCGTATTTATAATAACTAGAAATTCACTTTTATTATCACAACTATCCCAACTGATTGGGACAGATTTCAGATTATTTCATTACCATCTCATACAGGTCAACACACTGACCTAATACAAAATGCTTCCAGATACAGTCTGGCAACTCATGTATATGATCTGACTCACAAATTTTGAAGCCTTAAACACATAAGCACCAACTTTATTATTTCTAACCAGGAGAGGTAAGCATTTGACTTTGACTTGTTCAATCTGTCTTAGGCACCTTGCATACTAGATTGTGACTTTGGAAACTTGATCTCACTCCACAAAAATGAATTGTCACTGACCTTACAGAATTTGACTTGCTCTGTCTATGCTGCCATTTTCTTACCTGCTAAATAAGAATAAATCACTTTTCCAATATCTCTTTAATAAGCTAAAAGTACTGAGCCAATATTTTAAAGTGGTTTGACCTTCACTGAAGAAAGATATTTTATAGCCCATTGGAGTTGAATTCTACTACAATGCCAATGTCATGGGACAATGATAATATACTAACTAAAGAGTAATATTAGTGTCATAATGAAAATTCTATCTCATAATGACTACCTACATAGAAGACACAATTTGATATATTTTACAGTGCCTTCAAATTAACTATATTTAATGATAATAACAATACCTTATTAGAAATATTAGTTAAAAACTATACCATGCTTTTTATAGAGAATATAAAACTATAACTACTGTTGCAGTAGTAACAATAGCAAATATATTTTCTTCAATATTATATTAAGTATAAAAAAATCACATAACATGTCATTAAATCAGGATACTTATGGAAGTGCTGCATAAAAGCTCACGATGTTTTCTGTAAGTTAGCTGAACTAAGAAAGGTTCAGTCATTTTGAATTTTATTGTCCATTCCCCAGAAGATCATTTGAAGCAATGAATGATACTTTCCAATTTTAGAAATACTTCAATATTAATATATTTCACAAGTCTTTTTTCTTTTTTATTATTTTTTATTGAAGTACAGTTGATTTACAATGTCTTGATAGTTTCAGGTGCACAGAGCAGTGACTCAGTTTTATATTCTTTTCCTTTATAGGCTATTACAAAATATTGAGTATAGCTCCCTGTGCTATACAGCAGTCATTGTTGGTTATCTATTTTATACATAGGAGTTTATATACATATATTTTATTTTTTATCTTCTTAAAACTTTGCTAATAACTTAAAATATGTTATTAGCAAAGAAATATTGCCCTCCAAAAGGGCCTGCTAATTAATACAAACCTCAGGTTCTGAATGATATAAATACTTCAGTAAATAATACAGCAGAGAGTAAGATCTTTAATCAGAAACCACTGATAGCACCCTATCATAATACATTAGATAGTGTTAATATATTCATTAACTTAGTAAGTATTTATTGGACATCTACTACAGGCTAGACGCTGCTCTAAATTCTGGCAATAGTTTTCTAACAAGTCATGTAAGGCCCTGATCTAAGGGAATTATACTCTAGTAATTATGGAGGTGTGTATAGTAACATTATTAAAAATTATGTAGCAGATGCAATAAGCTATTTTGTGTCTAATAACGGGAAAGACTATAATAACAAACATAGAACCCCTATGTCCTCAGCACCTATCACCACCAGTGGCTTCAGAAAACTGAAGCAAAGCTTGTAAGCAAGCCCCTTTCATTATGAACTCTAAATGAAAATGACTCAACAGCTTATTGATTTTAATAAACATTCTTCTCTCCTGCCCTTCTGCATATCACTGGCTCATGTGCACACAGAGACATGCATGCACACATAAGTAATACGTCTCCTTTAAACATGCTGTTTAAAGTAACCAGTAACACACTGAGTGAGCTGAACTGCTGGAGAAAAGACGACAATGATTCCAGAACTTGCACAATTAGTAAGGGGCAATAACTCCATACTTATTCAATTTTAAAACAGGAAGATTCTAAAATTATAGGGTTTTAAACAAACAACACACACACCCAAAGCAGTAATGCAGCTAAAAAGTCACAATAATTTAAAATCTCTTTAAAATTCAATTGATGTCATTATCATTTGTTTTGATTCCCTTTCTCTAAACTAAAGAGACTTGGCTGGCTGCTGCCTAGAAAACAAAGGCAGAAAGCAATCTCTGAATAGTGAAGCAGAGGTTATAAGCTTTCAGTTATTATAAGTCATGAATTTTTAACACCAGAGATATATAAAATATCAACAGCTAATACTTATATTGCGGTTAGTGATGGTACAAAGCACAGAGAACATTACAGTTCTCCTTACAATACCAAAAATCATAAAAATAACTTGTACTTATAATTGTATACCACTTAATGCCTCAATGTATTACTATTAATGGACTACAAATGTAAGTTCAGAGTTAGAAAACCAGGTAATGTCTCAATTTCTCGCATAATTTCCACAGAAATAAAGTTTTCAACATAGAAAGCAATGAAATGCAGCAACTTAAAACAAAGATATACTTAACTATTAGAGTTAAATCTTTGAGCAAAATGAAAAAAAAAACTGGTTTTATTATGAATCCTATGATTTCAGTTTATTTGAGGCTTACGGTCAAGGGTATTTGTAATTTTTTTTTCTAATTTTGACCTAAAATTTTGAGTCAGCTGCAGTTTTTGCCTCTTTTTGTAGCAGGATTCTGAATACATTTAGTCTCCTTTTGAACACAACTTCTGAGAATGTCACCCAAGGCATGTTTCTACTGCAGTTCTAAGGTTAAGACAGCAAAACCCCTTATAGACCAGTCCTGAATTTCATTTCAGCAGACAGGGGCAGTGTCGGCTTCTCTTCTTTGGAGGAGTGATGACACTAGCATTAGAGCATGTGTTGAGCTCCCACTACATGCCAGGCACCTTTACCAAGGGATGCAACATCTAAACTTGAGACTTGTTAAAATATAAGCAACTCTCCAGGGTATATTATTTGGTGGAAAGATCAAAATGTAGAATAATGTGCATACCTTTTATACAATGCTGTTTGTATATAAAAAGTAAAAAGACACTGCTTATACATGAAAAAGTCATTGTACCCAAGAGACTGACTGCTTTCAAGTGAGAGAAATTGGACAGCTGGGAACAGGGGACAGTTAAATTTGCACTTTTTATCCTTTGGTGAGTTTTGAAATAAGCACTCAGTGAGTGCCTAACCTCTTTTTAAAAAGGGCTTTTTCTTCCCTTAAGTGTTTCTTTTGATAACTTACATTATCTTGTATCCATTTTGAAAACAGTACTGCTAGCTTAAAGCCAGATGGAATAATTGCTCCGTTAAGAATCCCAGCCCAAGTTTTATGGGCCTCACATGTGAGAATATGCCGTCATCCTGTTTTCCTTCATCTTATCCTTATAACCATGTAACTGCATTCTAAACCAGTGCTTATCAGCCCTAAATGTACATTAGGATTTCTTGGAATGCTTTTGAAAGTACCAATGCCAATGCCTAGCCTCCACTCCCTGAAAGTCTGATCTAACCAGCATTATGATGGGGCTGGGCACTGTTATGTTTTCGATGTCCCCAAAGTAATTCTAATCCATAGCCAAGATTGAGAACCAATGCCTAGACCTTAGAGGGTAAGCATTACTCAAAGTGAAGGTGTTTTCCAATATCTACCTGCCTGGTTACCCTAGTGGATAAGCCTATAATTTAACACCAAACTCTGCTGCTTTTTTCCATATGTTATAAAGAAATGAGGCAGTCCAAGTATTGGTAAAAATACACTGTTTACTGAAATCTGATTACAGGAGCCCATTTACTGAGAAAATAATTAGAAAGAAATGCCTCATTGCTCCAGATTCTTTATGCCTTGATCTATAAACTAGTCTCCATACTAGTTTTTATATATCTTGATCTGTAAAAACTAGCACCTTGAGTACTAGAAAGACGGAATAATTAGCCCCGGCCCAGCAGTTCTTTCTGTGCAATCCAGATACCTTTGAAAATTAAGTTTTAGTTTGAATTTTTTCTCTGGGAGTTACAGCTGTGGCACAGCGGGTAAAGAATCTGACTGCAGTGGCTTGGTTCACTGCGGAGACATGGGTTCAAGCCCTAGCTGGGCACAGTCAGTTAAAAGGATCCAGCATTGTGGCACAGGTCACAGCTACATCTTGGATTCAATCCCTGGCCCAGGAATTTCCATATGCCACAGGTGCAGCCATTAAAAAAAAAAAAAAAAAATTAAAAAGAGGAAATTTTACTGTGGTTGTATCACTGCTTAAAAGGATTATACCTTTATCTTTTAAATTAAGGGTTACTGACTTGAATTTCAGAGCAGGGCTTCATAAATATTCCAAATTTTTAAATGTGTATATGTTTATTTTCCTAGGAAGGGAAGTCAATTGTTTTTATCAGATTCATAAGTCCCTTTCATAACCAAAAGCTTTCTATATATATACCTAGGTTTCTAGGTAAAATCTCTTCCAAGATTTCCTGTTTTCTCTGAGAAAGAGCTTGAATGAAACTACGGGGCAGATGGATAGGTTATATCCTAACATCTCATTTTCTTCTCCATGGGGTTAAGTCTCCCTAGTGCTTCGCTTTTAATCCATTTCTACCAAAGGGCTACAAAGAGTTTCAAAAACCAAACTTAGCAGCCTAAGATCCGTAACCAACAGGTCTTCTTTGCCCTCCTATTATAAAATTTTCCATTTTTGTAAGTTAAAAGCAGCCAAACACCAGAAATTTCACGTTTCAAATTAATGCTTTCTATACACTTGTTATTTTGACAATTCCTCTTCACTCTCTCCTGTGGTAGATACTATAGAGTCGCAATTCCACGGGCTTGAGACCGTTCCTTTCTTTAGTTCAGAAGGACATGGCCTAGCCTCCAGGCCTTAAAAAGTAAGACTTCTCCATGACTATATTAAGGATGTGTATGTTCATCTATAACTGCATCTAGACCTATCCCTTTTGTACAAATGTTCAGCTACATGAATAAGATCTGAGAATCTCATGTACAATAGAGTGACTATAGTTGAAAACACTGTATTGTATAATTGAAATTCACTGAGAGTGGAACTTAATCTCAACAGAAAAAAATTAATATGTGAGGTGATGCAGGTGTTAACATGGGAGGAACCCTTTCATAATGTACACACATACCAAATGATGTACACTTTAAATATCAATTTTATTGGTCAATCATACCTCAATAGAGTTGAAAAAAATGAAAAATAGACCTATCACTTTTGTTTTGGTTCTTCCCCTGCCTTCTTCCAGCTCTGAGAGTTGACCCTACTGGGACCTGGGATGAACCAAGCCTAATGAATAAACCATTGCTTCCAACTAGGTCATAAAAGTACTAGAAAGATGCTTACCTCCAAAAGTATTTATGCCAAGTAAATGAAGCAGAGCACTGGAAATGGTAATTCTGCAGACTCAGTGCTGAGCTAATTAGGGGCTCTGACATATTTACCATTCTCAGCAGCCAGAAAGAACGTTTATCACCAGGATAGCTGGTAGTTCAAGGCCTCTAACAGGACTACTTTCAGCTCTGAATTCCTCCATGCTGGTGAGCAATCACCCTGTTATCCTGTACTAGAGGAACACATTCAGGTTTCCTTTAATCACAGTGAGTAGTGAGACTTTGCTGCAAGCAGAGAAACTAAATGGCTTCTTACTTTACTATACTAACAGATTTCTGCCCAGAAAGTGGGCAGAATATTGTATATTACAATTCAACCTGAGGTTGTACAAAGCCTGAGTCCTCCATAGCATCCAATAATTTACCAAATACAGCCTTCAAACATGCTCATATTCCCCCATGTTCAAAAACAAAATGCACACACAAATCTTCCTGTGAAACTTCTCTCATAAGGGTGACTAACAGCACTCTAATCCCCAAAGCTCTCTTCAGTTTTTGTCCTTCCAGACCTCTCTCTAGCACTCAGCACTGCTGATCCCCCATCTTTTGGAAAATGTGCCCTCTACTAGTCTTCAAAATGCTGCTTTTCTGCTTCTTCATTGCCTCTAATTTCTCACCCTCGATTTATACTGCTTTCCTTTATCAGTCTTCACCTTTCTGCATATCTTAATCACTTTAAGGACATAAATTAACTCTTCTACATCTCTAATTCTGAAAGTTTCTAAGTTTCAAACCTGAGTTCCCAATATTATACCAACACCTGAATAGCTCCTTTAAACTCAATATTACCAAAACTAAAAGTATGTTTTTCTCCTCCACAAGAGCTATTGCTCCTGCTGAAGTAACTCAGTTGATAACTGCCATTATTTCATTTGTCCCAGCTGAAGACATCAATTTTTCTACTTCTTTTTTTACCTCTGTCTTACAAAATCCACCTGACACCTTACATCCTGCCTTTTCCTAAATGTTCAGATCACTGATACCCTGGTTCTAGCCATCTAATTTGTGAGAAACTCAACTGTTTCTCAATTGTTTGTCTCAAAATCATGACTAAAGAGCACTGCCTTTGTAGCCAGAACATCATTTCAGGTCCTAGATCCATCACTTGTGTGCCACTGGTAAGGTTACTTAATGACACGTACAGTTTCTACAGCTGTAAATAAGAATACAAAATATTTACCCCATGGGTTTGTGGAGAAAATTAATTATAACCTTACATATAAACAGTTTAAGAGAGTTCCTATTACCGAGCACTCAGAATGGTAGTTATTATTATTACTTGTACTGTCTCATCCACAAAGCTTTTCCTGTCTACTCTACTCTCAAACCTCCCTTAAGGGACTAGTAGATAGTTTTGAGCCAGGGTGGAATCCAAACTCTGTCATTTACAAGCTATGTGACCTAAGGCAACTTAATTAATTTCTTTGAGCCTCATTTAGTTTCACTATCAGAAAACTGCATCAAAACAGGTGCAAGAATTTAATGCAGAGTATTAACGATTCAATATAGTTTCTGGAACTTTTTTCATATCTTCTACACATTATAAGAAATTCCTTAGGTAGGGTCTTCAATTTGTTTGCTTTCTGTCCTTTACATCAATCTTAATTCTTTGACTATGTTGTTAGTGTTTTCAGTTCAAGGAGTGTATCTGATACTTTCTCTGTTTCCCTATCAACCCTAAGAAAGATGCTGAGCTCATAATAAGTACTGATAAATATTGTTGATGGAGCCATGACAATAGCTGCACTTGCCTGCACTAAAGTAAAACACGGCACACACAGAGAAAAATAAACTCAAAAATTAAAATCTTTGAACTAGTCATGTGATAAACCTAAAAGATGCTGGCATCAGCTTTATAATCTTTTCCAATTGAGAAGATAAAATTATACAGCCTGAATCAGAATAATAACTGAGTCATAATTGTTCTCATTCTGTACATACATAAATGTGCATTGTGGTTATATACTAGATTTTAAAAAAGGAAATAGCTTTCCATCATATGAGGAAAAAGAGAAAAAGTCTCTGATGTGTACCTATTGATATATTGGTTAGCACCACTGCAGCTACTAGTCTTAAAAGAAGTAACACAGTCTGCTTGAAAAAGCAAATCTCTGTCCTTGAAAAAGGGAATAATCAATAAAGAAAATAGGTTAACATGGGTGGATGTGCAAATTTCTTGCAAAGACAAGAATATTCTATGTATGCAAGTGATGATTATATTGTTAAAATAAGGCCCAGGAGGGGCTAAGAATTCAGAACATCCATGTGTGGAAAATACATTACAGGATGTTTCATGAAGACTACAAATCCAGTGCAACACAGAGATGACATTGGCACTGAAGAAACACTGGGGATAATCTGGCAAGAGTATTCAGTACAAAAATAATCAAAAGTAGTTCAAAGCAGAGTCTCAGCTTCTCATTCTCAAACATAAGACTTTCATACTGGAAAACGGTTTAACATTTTGATTCATGCACATTAAGTGATAATAACGTCTCATATTTTACAGATTTATACTGTATATACCATCATTTTATATATATTTACACATACATATATGTATCACATTTCTTTGAAGTCTTCAAACTAATTTCACATATATTACCTTGACTTTTACACAAATAAAGGAGAGCATAGAGCTCAATTCTACACTAATCATTCCATACAGAAAGAAAAACAGGGGTATCTAAACCCTTCCTCTTATGAATTCAGGAAAAGAATATGCAATAAGAGATTAGCAAGCTGAATACTCTTAAGTGTTCAAAGATATATATGCAGTCTAAAAGCTAGTCATGGTAAAACCCATCAAAAAATAGAAGTTGAAGGGTTATAAATGTTTAGATAATGATGAACCAAGAAATGTACTATATTATTTGCAGAAGAAAGACTTCAAGGCCACTCTAATTTCACTCACAGGTTCTATTCTGAAAGGACATATCCTTGAGGGGAGAGACCACTGGCTTATTTTCCACTTCGGCTGCTCATTCTTCAAAGGTGGTAGAGCAGGATCAACACATCCATATGTGCTGCTTCCTTTGCCTGGTGCTTAGAAGAGAATTAATGGGCTCCAAAGGGAACCACCTCTAGTGTTCTCATGACTGCTTCAGAGTTGTGAGGACAAACAGATTTTGAAACAAGAAAAGTAGAGTATGTGAAAACTCAAGCATTACAATAACCAGATTGCATGAGAATGAAAGGCTGGTGTTTATATTGTAAAATTTTATCTTAGGAAAGAATAAATTCATAGTTTTGAATGACAACAGTAGCTTATAATATCCAGCATTTATTTTACTATTATACCATGGCAACTATCCTAAGGGCTTTTAATGGATTAACCAATTCAATGCCATGTAAGAAAGGCACATTAATAGTGATATTTACAGATAAGAAAACTGAAGCTGAAAACAGTTAAGAAACTTGTCTGACACCAAACAATATGCAGAAGTTTTAGGAATCATACTACAGAAGTCGTAACTGCTATTCTTCCTCTGAAATGCAAAATTTTTCACTACTTTAGAATAAAATCTTTCTTCAGTAAATGCATTTGGAAGGTCAGGATTTCACTGTACTATGCAAATAAAATGTGTATACAAGACAGACATTTGTACATTAGCACACAAGCAAAGAAAAGAAGAAAGGACCAAGAAGGACTTGCTTGCCCTTGAGAAGAAAGCTTGGGTTGGGCTGTTTGAAAATGGGAAAACAGGACATAGAAGAAAGAGACCAGAAAACATATGACCACCATTTATCAACACATACACATGCACACCTGCCTGCGTATATGTACCAGGCTGCTAAATTTGTTTATACACTAAAGTTCCATATTAAACGGTCAGTCCAATTTGGTTTCCAGAATTGCACACATTAAACATGTCTGGGTCAACGAACAAAAATATATGTTTGCCTATTAAAAAAATGCAGTGTATTAATTAGGTTGTTCATGAAGTTATCTGGTAAGAAAGAAAACTAGAATTACTTTTTCCTCTCTTAGGGAAAATGTTTTTATTTATAAATCAAACTTTTTTTCCAGTATCTTCATTCAGGCATTATTTAACAAATATTTGTTGAGAATGAGTTATATGTCAAGAATGAGGCTAGGAGTTGAGACTTGATGGTGAGCAAATACTAACATGATCCCTTCCCTCTCAGATTTTAGAGCAGAGAGGGGCAAATAAACCAAAGAAGACTATAAACTAATGTGAAATGGCAACTGTGACACAAGCCATGAGGGAAAAACCCAAGGTGCTTAAGAGAGACTTCAAAGATTTGACCTAGACAGAGAGATCAAGGGGGACTTCCCTGAGGAAGTGATACTTGGCTGTGCCCTAAAGAAGAGGAATATAATTCAGGCAACTAATAGGCAAATTTCTAGAGCACAAACGAGCAGAAGAACAACTTTCCAAATACAGGAGCATGTTGTACATTAGAAGGGAAGAGAGTGATTAATGATTAAGACAGAATGAACAGTCAACACTTTCTAATGTTGAGAAGTCAAGTACAACGAAGACTAAAAATGTCCTTTTGGTATTTGAAAAAATAGAAATCACCAGGGAAATTATCAAAAGCTGTTATTATGAAAAGATGATGACAGTGGATGACTGGCGAGGACTGCAGAATAAGTTCTAGGTTAGAAAACGGAGCTATTGGGTGCAGGCAAGCCTTCAAGGATAAAAAGAGAGTGTGGCAACTGCCAAGGGGTAAGAGAATCGAGGGTTTTTAGGGGTTTTTTTGGGGGGGTATTTTAATGAGAGAAATCAGAAAGTGTTAAAAATTTGGTAATTATCAGGAAGTTAAAACCAAAGCAGACAACCAGGATTTGCAGGTTTTTATCCTGCAGATATAGAGCTCTTTGTTCTCTAAGTCAGAAAAAGTAAACCTTATTTAAATATCCATTATAGGTGTTCCCATCGTGGCTCAGTGGAAACAAATCCGAATCCCACTAGTAACCACGAGGATGCGGGTTCAATCCCTGAACTCGCTCAATGGGTTAAGGACCATGCGTTGCCGAGAGCTGTGGTGTAGGCTGCAGACACGGCCCGGATACCACATTGCTGTGGCGGTGCATTGGCCAGCAGCTATAGATGTGATTCGACCCCTAGTCTGGGAAGTTCCATATGGCTCAGGTGCAGCCCTAAAAAGCAAAAAAAAAAAAAAAAAAAAAAAAAAAAA
>PVHT021183617.1:19296966-19322672 GCA_004024745.2 Catagonus wagneri | reverse complement strand
GTTTTATGAACTCGTTGTTGTACTCTAGATGATCTGCACACATAATGAACTACAAACTCCTAATACTTCAGAACATCAATTTTTGTTAAAACATATCATTAAGGAAAAATATTATCCTTAAATATCATCATCATTGTAGACACCAATTCACTGTCTACATAATACAGCTTTGAAATGCTATAATTCACTAGGAATGAAAATAAAACTGATCAACTGAACTGTATACGATTTTATTTCTCTTTAGAAAAGGTAATCCTATGAGAAGTATATGAATGATTTGCTAAATAATTCTATTCACTATATAAAGAATGTATTTTTTAATTATTCAGTGGAAGATTTTAGCTTCCTAAATTAAAAAAAATCCTAATAATACTAAAATAAAATAATACTAAATGGTAACTAGTAACTAGGTGGGTCAACTAAAACTGGGGCACAAGAGGGACAATTACTTTGTAGAGGTTAATAAAGATTTTTTCGCTTGCTGGCCTAGTGGCAAGTCAGGACTCTTTTATATTTTAGTTTTGTTTTAATTAATCAATCATGCTTTTTGCATGTTCAAGTTATCAATTAACCGTCTTAGATGGTTCATTTACATAAAAAATTTTTATCTACTTCCTGGAAGGCACTATACTGGGCACTGGGGGTACAGAATTAACAAACATTTTCTGTCTTCAGAGTTTATAGCATCACAGCACTATATTGACAATATCAAAGAGATCTAGACGGTATATAATGAAAGTATTAAGAACTTCAGCTGAGGAAGGTGAAGAAAATATTCCAGAGAAGACAAAATTTAAGTTGATCTCTTAAGGAAAAAAAAAAAAAACACTCTTCTACATGATCAGAACAAAAATGGAATTTTAGTAGCAGAAATAACTTAATCACTAGCAGTTCTCTTCATGTAAGTGCCAATATGACTGAAGTGTTGAGTACGAAGCAGAATTAGAGGCCAAGAATAAGAGACAGAGTTTAGAGGCAGGAAAAGGGCAGATGACCATGGATCATTTATATCACGGAAATGAGTCTGAATTATGTTCTTTGACAGAAGTTCTTTGAAGTCTTCTTCTGTACTTTTTAATTAAAGTTTTATATGACATAAATTATAGGTTCACATGGAATTTTAAGAAATAAGACAAGGGATATGCCATGTTCCCTTTACTCGGTTTTCCCTAGCAGTAACATCTTACAAAACTATAGCTTAATATCACAATCAGGATATGGATATAATCAAGATAAAGAACAGTCCTACCTCTACAAGAAAACTTCATGTTGCCCTTTTGTGGCCTCAGGTGTTTACTGTAGTATATAGACATACAATTGACGTTTGCTTGTACCCTGAGACCTGGTTAAACTCACCTGTTAGTCCTGGGTTTTTAAATACATTCTGTGATTTCCTACATAGATAATCCTGCCATCTGAAAATAGAGACAATTTTATTTCTTTCTTTCTGATATGTTTTTCTTTGTATTTCCATATATTGCTTTATCAAATTGGCTAGAACCTCCAGAAGTCTGTTGAATAGAGTGGTGAAAGAGAACATCCCTGCTTTGTTCTCAGACCCTGGGGGATGGACTCCCAGCATGGCTTCCACTGACACCACGGGGAAGAGAAAAGTGGTTTTGTTATTGATGGTGAAAGTTCTGACTCTCTACTAAGCCTCCAATGACTCCCTCCTAACAGAGAATAAGAGAACTACCTCATTATTGATGGGGGGGTGGTTCCTAAGTCCAGGCTTCTTATTTGGTTTCTATTGTCCCTGCAAGTTCAAGGGGTCATTACCATCTAGCAGGGATGAAAATCTTTAGTCAAACTTATCTGACACCATCCTGTGGGAAGAGGAAGGGTTATAGCTCCTCCTTATAGCCAGACAATTGTGAAAACCGAAGCCATCCACTAAGCCTTTGCTGTTAGAAGTGGGGGTGGGGCCATGGATTTTCCTATGGTGTTTGTCTCGAGTACAGATATCTAAAAGTTTTATGCTTTGTTTAAACTGTTCCACCCAAATCCTTTGGCTTGAGAAATCAGGCTTTATTTTTTTTCTTGTTGGAGTTTTGTTTGTTTTTCTTGGCAGTTGTTGGCATTTCTGGGTTGCAAGCTTCTTCAGAAACAAATCTAAGACATATGAAGGAAAAATAAAACCCAGGGTTTCATCACCATGTTGTCTTTTGAGTCCTCAGTTCCCTAAAGTCAGTTTTCCTTCTCTCTGCCTTCAGTCTTATGTTTGTCTTAGACAATGCCTAAAAGGTTTAGTTCTACACAGTGGGAGGAAAACAGAAAAGTATGTTGTCTCCATCTACCCTCTGAAAAAGTGTAAGCAACAAATATCTATGCTGGCCTGTATTCCTAAACAGATTAATTGTAAGTGAGGAGAGCTCGGAAATTGGAGTTTGGGTAGAGATGGCCTGGAAGGACATCTAAAGGCAGGAGTATCTGTTAGAACATGCTCTAGAGGGCTTTGAAATATACAACTCAAGTGAAATCAGAAGCCAAACATATTCAACACCAGTCAATAGCATACTAGCTAAGTATCAGCCTTAAATATATGGCAGGAGGCACGGAAACAAGAGGACTGAAATGCAAATATAAATTCAACAGACTGTAATGAGCAATAGGGTATGATATGTAAGGAGAATGAAGTTAGAATCACTTCTCAATTCTTAGTTTGGAGAACTGAGTGGATAGAGGTAACATAACACTGTAGAGTACACAGAAATGTCTTTTGCAGGGAAGAGTGGAGATAGTGAGTTCCTTTCCATATCATTTTGAGCAGAAGGCGTGTGTGGGCCACCTAAAGATGCCAAGCAACGAGTCAGTGCTTAGCAGGAAGGTCAGATATAGAAAGGAGTCAGGAGCCTTGGCTGAATTAGTAATACTCAAAGCCCACTGCATGGAGACATGGAGATTATCCAGGAATCATAAGTAGAATGAGAAAAGCAGGCTAAGAACTAAGACTCTACTAATTCCCAGTGTTTAGAACCAAAATGAAAAGAACCAAGAAAGGAAAAGGAGGACAAGCTGTCAGAGAGGGAGAAAGAACAGAAGAGAAACACTCCCATAAGCATTTATTGAGTGTTTAGTGTGTACCGTCACTGTGCTGAGACTGGTTTTTGAGGCCCTCACACTTTACTAGAAATAATTTCAGGACAATGTGGTCAGCTCACTGACAGACATATGCTCAAGAAGCAACGGAACTGCAGAAAGGGTAACCAAGCGCAGCCAGGGACTGTAAGGAAATTTTCCAAGAGACAGTTACATCTAATCAGTTTTCAAGTATAGGTGGAATTAACCAGACAAGGAAAGACAGAGGGAAAGTCATGCCAAGCAAAAGAAACAGCCTGAACAATAGCAAAAGGGCATGGAACTCAAAAGAGCAGAGAGAATTATCTTCAGGGAATAGTCAGCAGGGTTGATGCCACTGAGAGAGGAAATAAAATCAAACTGAAGAAGGCCCTTTGACTTTGTCACTTAAGAAGTCACTGCTGACCTCTGATACAGCAGCTTTATGAGGCAAAGTGGAAAGAAACTGGACTTCAGTGGAATGAAGAGTAATTGGGAGAATATAAAGTTCAGACAGTACAGAAAGGGTATTTTTTCCCCCAGCAGTTTAGTGGAGAAGAAAATAAAGATGGGATAGCTAGAAATGTGCAAAAGTCTAGAAGGCTTTGTTTTGTGAGCAGAGAGAATTTAGACTGCTTACAAATTGTAGGAAAGAAGCCAGACTACAAAGGTTAAAAGGCAAAAATATATATATATTTTGTACTATAAATATTTATAAAGTATCCATATTGTTCTTGAGCACATCATTCCAAGATAAAGGAAAACAATGGAGCCCCTTTCATGATGTTAAAATCACTTTTTTTTTTTTTTTTGTCTTTTTAGAGCAGCACTGGCAAATTCCCAGGCGAGGGGTTGAATTAGAGCTGTAGTTGCTGGCCTACATCACAGCTAGAGCAACTTGGAATCTGAGCTGCATCTGTGACCTGCACCACAGCTCATGGCAATGCTGGATCCTTAAACCACTAAGCGAGGCCAGGGATCAAACCTGGGTCCTCATGGTTACTAGTCAGATTCGTTTCTGCTGAGCCACAATGGGAACTCCTAAAATCATCTTCTAAATAAACTAAAGAAATGATAAAAGGCCAATGGGATATACATAAAAATTATATATACTTCAGTTCTAAGGGTGGATTAATACTTATCAGTATAATGGCACCTTGTGTTTGTCACATTATGTTAGCAACATCACGGTTCATTATAAGAATTTAGTGTTGAGGCTGATTTTTTTACTACAAAGGGAATTTTTTATCTCCTATAGCTGCACCCATGTCATATGGAAATTCTTGGTCCAAGGACCGAATCTGAGCAGAAGCTACAACCTACACCACAGCTGAGGCAACTCCAGATCCTTTAAACTACTGTGACACGGCAGGGATCAAACCAGCATCTCTGCAGTGACCTGAACCACTGCAGTCGGATTCTTAACCCACTGAGCAACAGCAGGAATTCAGGGAATTATTTTAATAAGAACATTTATTCTATTGCAAAGACTTTGATATGCAACAAACTTGTCAAAATTATTTTATATTTTAATTATTACAAACACCACAAAGCATGTTAAGTTTACACAGGACAAAGGCATAGTGTGAAAAAAAAATGTAGAGTACTGCATGATGGCTTAATACTTGTTCCAAAGACTCATATCTCTGAGTATGCAGAGACAGAAAACCAGCCTGATGAAAATGAAGGAACACTAACATCTTTAAATGGTGACTGGAACTAGGAAACTTCCACAAAGATTCAAAAATAGTCTCTGTTTTCAGAATCATTGAGTTGCAGATATTTAAGATGGTAGAGAATTCTGAAATTAAATACTATCCACACTCCACATATAAAATTCCTGTCTTCAAAATCCTTGCTTGATATTGAGAGACTTTAAGTGAAAGAGCCTTGTATTTAAGAAGCTGCCTATTCTACAAATGGATGGTTAAATTTTCTCTGATTATTCCCAAAATATAAATCTCTAGAATCCCATATTACTACACTACTCCCTTTATATGTGGCAACTCCTTAAATATCAAAATGTATTTATCTTAAATATTAAAAGATACTTATCAAAATATATTTAGCACACTAAATACATTTTTTTAGCCTAACCATGCACAATCTCTTCCTCTCTTTCTTGTGTGACATTTTCATCCTCCTCCCTTTCATCCAGATGCGTTCTAATAAATTAATGCTTTTTCTCCTCATTAAACTGAACACAAATTTCCAAATGTGAAAAAATAAAATGAGGTTATAATATTGCATATGGTGAGTAGTTTTCAAAGTAATCTTATCAACCATTCATGTTTGAACTATGGACAATAATAATACACAGGGATTTAACCACATAAACTGCAACCAACTCAAGTGCCCTTTACTTCATTTATGCAATAATTTTTAACATAAATATAAGACTGTAAAGATTTACATATTTTCTCATCTTGCATGTTTTGTCCCAAAAGTCCAAGATCATTTTGTATACTGATTTAACAACCATCTTGTTGTCCCTCTCAAAGTTTGATCTCCTATAAATCTGAAAGGTATGTATTTTAAGTATTCTTCCAAGTCATTTGCTAAAATTAAATAGAATAGGCTCAACAGCAGAATTTTCTAACACATACACACAAAATATTATTGCTGAGCAACATTAATCCGTGCAAAAGAATCTTAAAGGAGTTATTTATTCAGCTATGAATCTGATCACTTTATGATTCTCTCCTTTTATAGATACAGCAATCATCAGAAACTACCAAAAATATCTAGCTAAAATCAAGAAACTATATATTTAAAATCCATTAATCCTATATCAACACAAAAGGATGACTCTCTGTTGTTGGTTTTATGATGACTGTTTTTTAAGATTCTAAATCAGTTTCAGTCCAATTTTCTGGAAAGGGAGAGACATCAAGCTTGTTAGCGGATATTTTTCAGAATATAATTTTATGACTTTGTTCAATATAATTCAAATATTTTTTCTATCTCTTCTCTTATGAAATCACATTTTTAACTGGAAGAAGATATAAAAATGTCCCCTGCCCTCATCCAAATTTTTCTGATCCTACTTAAGACTACTTCTCAAAAACTTTCAGTAAAATAATTATTGTTTATATATGGTATTAATTTTACTTTATTACCTCATATAAAACAGTTGGGTTCCCATGTATAAGAGGTCCATAACAGATGTAGGAATGTCCAACAACCCAGCCTAAGTCAGAAGCTGCCCACCACACCTAAAGAGTGAAAAAAAATAATAAAATGCATATATCATAATCAGAAGGATGTCATGCAACGTGAATTTAAAACCATGATTACCTCTCCAGGTTTAAGTCCATATATAGAAGACATCGTCCAGTTAAGCATTACGGCGTATCCCCCAGTGGGCCTCACCACACCCTAGAGGGGGGAAAAGTTGAAGTTAACATCGATAAACAATGTGTTAAAAGAGTCTCTGTTGAGAGTTCCCACTGTGGCTCAGCAGGTTACAAATCCGACTAGTATCCCATGAGTATGCAGGTTTCATCCCTGGCCTCGCTCAGTGAGCATGGTGCAGACCCAGCTCGGATCTGGCATTGCTGTGGCTGTGGCATAGGCCAGCAGCTGTAGCTACAATTAGACCCCTAGCCTAGGAACTTCCATATGCTGTAGGTGCAGCCCTAAAAATACCAAAAAAAAAAGATTCTCTTTTTTCCATCTATCCACTTAAGAAAATTTCCTGTTTAAAGTATTTCATATTCTATACACTCTAAATTACTTTGGCTTTCAGATAATTTTATCTGAAGCGTTATTCTTTGGATTCTCCAATAATAAACAGTGAATAATTTGTTCATATCATTCTATTTCTAGGATCCATTCTCACAGACCATGCTGGACCTTCTAAAGAAAACATGATTTCACAAAATCACATGCAATAGAAAATCTTTCCAACATCACATTTTCCCAGAACATACAACAACGTTACATATATTTCCAGAACGAAATGAAAACTCTCAAAATTAAAGGCACAGAAAGATCAAAGGTAGCTGTGTGCCTAAGATACAGACTACCATAAGGATGCCTACTGCTTAATATTAATAAATAATAATAAGGATTCTTAGAGGAAACAGTCATATTTTAACTGGATCCTTAGCATAATACTCCCCTGGGGGTCATGCTACGGCAGTATTAGAGCTGAGCAATTCTTGTCTACAGCCATACCACCCTGAATGCGCCTGATCTTGTCTGAGCAACACTTCAGTGATTGGAACTCTGAAGAACCAATCCTGATGTTAGATCTAAGGCTGATAGAGTTTCTTTATACTGCATTTTGGGCAAAAGCAGGGATTGTTATACCACATGATACCGTCTTCAGTAATCAATTTCTAGCAGCTATCCTTGACAGTGAACATATTCAATGTTAATACAAGACTAATACTTGAAACTGAGCTTAAGAGTCATCACAAATAAGAACTGATGGTAAATTTAATACTTAATTTAATTTACTGCTTCACTATAAAAATCAATCATCATTGGCTCAAAAATACTTAATGATGTGAATATTCAGAGGTAGAAAGTGAATGCTTGCTAAGAAATATGTTGCATGTCACTCAGTTATTTTCAAGCATCTCTTAGTAGAGCACTATAATTGCTCTGTGAAGAAAATAATTATTTTACTTAAAAGGGCACACATGATCTTAATGAATGTGTTACTGGTTGCACCTCTTTGGCACAGCTCTGCAACTATAACACACATATATAAACCAGGAGAATGAAAAAGACATTGACTTTCTGTTTGTTACTAAAATTGCTGCTCTCCTCAGGTAACACTAATAAAACATAGGTCTCAAGCTGTGAAATATTTTATCTACTAGCAGCAACACCTGGTCTCCTGGTAAATATCACACAGCTTTGTTGGCATTTGATAGTTAATTTCTAGGTTGTATGACATGGTTAGCATGCAGCTGGCTCTTTTGATCACCTTGGGAGTATTAAAAATCCTAAGTCCCTGCCAGTAAATTTCACACATGCATTTTCCTATGTAAACTGAGCAGCTCTTTATCCAGTATATGCTGTACTGTCTCCCATGTATTTTGCTAATTCATTGTCCTATCGAGAAAGTATTTTCCTGTAGTTCAATACCTTGATGAATTTGCTATTAATCAACTGACTCTTTTCTAAAAAATTTTTATCCATTTCGTAGAGGATAAAATGTGAAGTTTTTTTTTTTTAATAGACAATACACTATCCATATACTATGGGAGACAGTAGTAGTGTTATCCATTGTTTCACTTAAGATATTTTAGAATCTCTCTCCACCTGCCTGTCCCTGCATTTAGAGGTCATTTTTAATCAATAAATCTAAATATCATTGGGACTGAGTAAACTTTTAGATTAAATGGTACAGAGGGTAAAATTAATCATGTGGAAGTGAAAAAAAAATGAGTTAAAAAAGGCCACGGAGAACAAACTGAGTAGTAATTCATTTGTAAAACTTAAAAGATAATTTAAAGGCTAGGTTATCAAATTTCTGTTTACTTCTCAAGTGTTGCTTTGCTTGTAAAATGGTAGCTACTTAAATCCATTTGACTCCGCCCAAAAGTTATCAGCCGTAAAATTGAGACCATGAATGAAAAAGGATTTAAAATTATACAGGCTAAATTCAATATCTTACTAACCAAATCATGTCCTTAATTCTAGCAATTATGTTTTATTTTCCCTGTGTTAATACCACACAAAAGACAAAACGTCAAAATAATTAAAGGTTACTGTCAAATATTCTCATAAAAAAATGGAGCTAAGAGACAGAAAAGCCATGTCTGTTTTTCACTGGACTCTGATATCTATTTTTATTTTTTTAAGAATGAGTATAAAAATCTTCCTCAGCTATCATTTTTCTATTAATCTAGACTCAATATGAATTGGGTCTTGCCTCCAAAATATTCAGAGGACAGTTTTCAATTTTCTAGATATTTGGTATGAAGTAAAAAAAACTGCATAATTTCATATTCTCCATGCAGACCTTTTATAAGAAATTCAAGAATAAAAAAATGGAAAGATTAGTTTTAAAAAGTTTCTTTATTGTAATATTTATAGCTAATATTATGATGATAAAACATTTTTAAACCTATTTATATTTTCCAGAAATGCAAAAGATAAATCCTACAAATCATGCTCAAAAAAAAGATCAATATATTCTAGGTATACAAAGTTAATAAATGGTATTTTAAAGTATATTTGAAAGATCATGAGGTAAAAATACTTATTTAACATCAGTGCCCATCCCTAAAACACAAGAATCTGCATTTTACTATTGAATCTGTTATTTGATGTGCTTATACCCTATATACCTTAAAAGTAAAGACATTAGATAACCTAACATATTTTCAGAAAAGTGCTGTAACCTGCCAGTGTGCTCTTCTGGTTTTTTGTGGGATCAGCCATAATACTTAAAAGTCTTCTAGAGAAACTGAAAGATGTCCAGATGGGAATAAAACTCAGTGCCCCAAATAAAGACATGAAAGCAAATGTTATCTCAGAAATAAGAAAATGTGACAGTGTTCTTTAAAACAAAACAAAAAAAACCCAACTTTTAATGTATTCAGGTATTTGAAAAATTCAATCCCTACAAATGAAGCTAAAGGCTAATTATTCATCACCCAGGAATGGGACGATAGTTATCACAGATGGTTCTTTATGATTTCCAGTTTAATGATCTGCGTTTGAAGACAAGGAAGCCACAGAATATTATAAATTGGGTCATTAATGTAAAACAGAAAACATGCCAGTATCAAGTATATAGAGTTTGGTTACTAAACTTTAAAAAAAAATACAGTTGGACTAGCAGAAGGTATAGTAAAAGCGGAAGGAATACTGAGGTGTGTGGTAAGATCAAGTGTTTGGGAGTTTACCTTAAATTTTTAAAACTGACCTTTTAAAAATCAGAATGGCAAATCTCAAAATACTCAGGTAAGAAAGTCAAGAATGAGTAACTGACAAAACATCTTCCTAAGTTTAGCGCCTCTATCACCCTACTCTGTAATAAAGACTTATACAAACGTACATACTGACATACACAAAATAGATAACAATGTAAATATATATGTGCATGTGTCTATATGTACATGTGTACATACATACATGTGCTTTGTGTGTATCTATGTTTATATTTTCTTCAATTCAGTTTGACATCTAAGAAAAAAACAAAACAGGAAGAATGGGGAAATAAAATGGTTACCTGAGAAGAAACCCATCACCAAATGACAACTGGAGTCAGTGAGTTGAAAATATAAGGTATGGTTCTTCTTATTTAAAAATGCAACACATCAATAATATTCTTGTTCTTAGAGTAGTTTTATAGATGATATCACCTCTTTCTAGGATAAACCTCCACCCCTTTTCTGCACCTGGTTAGCCTACTTTATCACCCAAGTACTTAGCAACACTATGAAAGTGCCTCCTCGTTAGGAAGCTGTCCAAGGGCTATGTGCCTCTCCCCTTAAACAGCCCCAGGACCTGCAAACTTCCTCTAGCACTAATAACGCCACAGCTGCTGAGTCTCCTCCACCATTCCTGGTGCCCTAAGAATGCCTTTGTGTCTTAGGCATGGAATAGACATTTAATACATTTGTTGATTAATTAAATAAACATTTGAGTGAATAAGCCCACGTATGAAAATAATTTTTTTAAATATTCCTCTTTGTACAAGAAACCCTTGAAACACGGAACTGAATGAATCATGTTAGTAGAAATGGATTGATTCCACTGGGGTATTTCATGAAACACAAAATCTCTTCCTGCAGGCTTTCCGATGACTCTCAAGCTGTCTCTGTGTAGGATACTTGAGCAGCAGCATAATTTTTTATTGATCTGAACAACTGTGAGATAAGGGGCAAAGGTGTAGCAAGGTCAGCATTTTAACTCCAAGAACTGTGCCACAGATTAAAAAAAAAAAGTTCTCATGGTTTTTTTTTTTGACTTTCTGTAATTTTTTCTAGGGTATGGAATATGAATAAGTCACCTAGGAATAAAAGTTAACATAATTTATATAAACTCACAAGAGGACAAAAGGCCTTTATCTACCACCTCCTGTCATGCCTTCCTTTCTAATTCTTTGCGTTGTTTTTTTTTCCCCATGCATGACAACAAATTGGAAGAAGATAAATATGACTAACACTAAATCTCCCACACCCAAAAGGGCCCTCTATCCAGTTGAAGGAGTCTTCTATTGTGTAGTTCATTGAAGTTCTTGAAGACAAGCACCCAAACCAAACAGGATAGGAGCCCACAAGACAGAAATATAGCAAAGCAGCTCAGATGTGGTGGCTGGAATATTCGCATCAGTGAACAGATCAACCGGTCATGTAGAAATCTGACAAATCCAGGGCTGACAGATGCAGAGATATAATATGCCCTAAATATACTCTCAAATTCTAACCAAAGAACAGACTGCATTGTGTGTCTTATATGTGCCTTTGGGAAATGAGCATTTTTAACCACAGTACTTGCATAAGTTCACAATATTACTTTTCCTCCTGAAGATCAAAGATCAAGAAAACAAACTATATGATGACAAGAAATTTGTATTTAAATGCTTCATAAACGCATGTGTGTGCATCTATCTTGTATATCTATCCCAATGGTAAAAATTCAGGCCATATTAATCCTGATTATACCTAGCAAAAATGAAGTGAGAATATCATGAATAAAGAGGCATCTGGGAGCTAAATGGAAAAGTAGGAAGTTATTTAACAAATATTCTGAGGTACTACCATGACTCGATTCTAAGATCAGTGCCATAGTGGATTCAAAGATGTATGAAATATATTCTAAGACCTCATAGAACATGCAATGTTATGAGGATAAGTAAATAAAAAGTAACAAACTTAAAGGTAGAATAAAATGAGGGGCATAAAGATTTGCTGGCAATGTATAATTTCAATGCAATTAAAATTCTGAAGTCCATTGGAGGACTAAGGGAGATATTGCTAAAAGACCTTGAGAAATGACTACTTTGTCATGCCATATGGCACGTTCTATTTTGCAAAATGTTACTCGTTCCCACCATTTAAACACCAGTTATCTACAGGTGATGACCTCCCTGCCCCAAGATCTATCTCAAAACCCAGATGTACTCTTGAATCCAGATTTTCACTTTCAACTACTGGCCAGGCATCCCCATGTTAATGTCCCAAAGGCACACCACACTCAGTGTGTCCAAAAAATCCCACTTTTCCCAGCCCCAAGCCATTCTCCTGTGTTTCTGGTTCAGTGTATATTTAAAACCACTCTCCTATGTTCTCAGGTTCAAAGTCTGGACTTCACCTCTGCCTTGCTCCCAACCTTGCACCAAATCTGAGTGTTAATAAGTCTGCTGTTCTAAGTCCTAAATGAGACATAGCCTAAAAACTAATCTCCTTGCATCCACTATTTGTAGCTGCCTACCTTCCCAACAAAATGCTGCAAGGGTTACTGTCCATATTTTTCTCTCTTTCCTAAGAAGCATTCATGTTTTCCATTCCTTACATACCAAATATATCCTAAATTTCTTGGTGAAATTTTAAGCAACTGGCCCTTGCCTATATATCTGGCCATTTCTTTATTTGCAGCAAATGCACTAGCCACCCTGGAACCTTCCTTACACACTCCTGCTTTCCTGCAGTTGACCCAATCTGCCTAGAATGCCCAAAATGTCACTCTATGAAGTTCTATTCATCCTTCAAATGTCACCCTGTCAAGACCTTTCCCCAATATCACCCTGATAAAACAGCACTCACACTCTTTCCATCACCTTTACCTTTCTTCCTAACACATCCAATATTACACAGCTCTTTAGTTGTTTAGTGCCTGTGTCTAGCCATAAAATATAAAACTTCTGAAAAGGAAGCCAGGAATTCCCCTCATGGCTCACTGGTTAACAAATCCGACTAGGAACCATGAGGTTGCAGGTTCGATCCCTGGCCTTGCTCAGTGGGTTAAGGATCCAGCGTTGCTGTGAGCTGTGGTGTAGGTTGCAGACGCAGCTCAGATCCCGCATTGCTGTGGCTCTGGTGTAGGCCGGTGGCTACAGCTCCTGTTAGACCCCTAGCCTGGGAACCTCCATATGCCGCGAGTTCGGCCCTAGGAAAAGGCAAAAAGACAAAATAAATAAATAAAAAGGAAGCTAGACACATATTTGGGTGCTCAATAATATTTGTTGAACTATTGGAATTTAATCCTTCAGATATCATTCAATTTTATTTTTTCCACAAGAGAAGTAGCATTGACCTTTAGGCAAGGATTACAGTCTACTTTGCCTTACCTGTGTTCATATATATTTCAACCTTACTTCACTGAAGGGATTACAGTTTATTCATACTTTTAATCTCTTTTGGCACCTAGTGAACACTTAGTAATACTAAACAATTTATTGTGAATAGAAATCTTTGAACAAATAAAGCCTTCTCCAATCTACAGAAACAGATTATCTTCAGGATGGTACTTGAGAAGGAAAACGAGGATGATTGAAATGTCAAATGATCTTCAGTTTGGGCATCTAGGAATCTTGAAAAGAACTTCTTGACCCAGAGAAAACCTGAAACAACTAAGATTCTTCCTTGTTTGGAACCACCACTTTTCATATTAAATGCTCTGGATATTACTTTTATTTTATCTCTACTATACTAGCTGAATCAGTTTTGAGTTGATGATGATCTCTTCTCCTGCCCTTTTAAATCGATCTCCATCAAGGCCAGAGTGAATCTGAGACTGATTTAAAGTCTCAAAGTGGCACAAAAGTTTTTATAAAATCGTTTCAGGCTTTTAAGGAGCTAAAGTGATTTTTTTTTTTCCTTTTTTAGTTTGGTTAGGTTATACTATGTTTTCAGGGTTAGTGATTTCCTCTCATATTGATACTTTTATATTAGATTATAATTTGCTGGGTCCCCCTTTATTTTACAGCCAAACATTCAGTTGGACTCTATGTGGCTAATGCATAATGCAGAATTGCAAAAAGTGGAAGGTAAGGATTTCATCCAGCAAATCATCTGGACTGCTTAAACAAATATTAGAATCTTAAATATAAGAAATATTTATTTTTAAGATGACCAGAGTTGCTAAAAAAAAAAAAGCATAGGGCTTTGATTCTACGACGACACAAATAACTTCATGTATAGGCATTTATTTATGTACTTAACAAAAATTTTAATACCAACTACACATAAAACACAATGGTAGACCAAAATGTAATAAAACACAGTCTATGTACTCAGAGTAAATATAATCCCCCATCAAATGTTTTCTTTTTCATAAGCAAGTGAATTTGATGTGAAACATTTTAATTTTCCTTTTTGAGAATCTAAACTAATAGAATCACCACTATAAAAATAGCGGTTATGTTTCAGAATTCTGATACTACAAAGATCTAATAAGAGACCAATGCTCTATAGGATTCTAGTGACTATGAAAGTCCCCTTGCTCACTAACATTCTATCATTCAATGAATACTGAACTTAATAAAGATGAAAAGGAAGTTATATAAAGAAACAGTATTATTTGAACATACCAGGCAAATGGTATTTGTTTGGTACCTGACACATTCAAGAATACTGACTTTTAAACTTTGCTTTGTGAAAATACCTTTCATGGTAAGAAGACTTAAAAATCCTTGAGCGTCTTCAGCACTCCAAATCAAATGGGTCAATACTCTGGATAAATTGCTTGTTGTTCAACCTGTCTAGGCCAATTCTCAAACTTGCATTTATAACAATGAATTAAATTCCCCTAAACCAAAAATCAATTTCATACTGAATGAAAGTTATACCTCAATTCAAAAAATAAAAATATTTCGTTTAAAATATATTTCATGAAATTTTATTAAACCAACTAATATTCAATCAAATATATATTAATTCCAATGGCTTGCTAAAGTAATTGAATACTGCTGATATTTGTGAAGATTTTGAAAGATACAGGAATGAAGTGTTTGACATTAAATATAACGACTTTTTTATATTTAGATACAACTTTTTTTAAGATATAAAGTATCTAAGTCTAAATAAAACTCAAGGTAAAGTCTGCAAATATTTCCAGTCAGTAATCAAATATTCTTGGTGCAAAAAAAATCTGCCACTACGATTAACCCTAAGAGTGAATACCTTTGGCAATCCTGTTGTTCCAGATGTGTAAAGAATATACAGTGGATGTTCAGAAAGAACAGGAACACAATCTTGTGACTGTGCTTTCGCCATCTCTTCATCCCAATCAAGGTCACGACCTGAAGCCAAAGGAACTGTCTCCTACAGAGCAAAAATACAGGAATATTCAATGAACATAAACCAGAAAAACACTAGAGAGTTACCTAAATCTGCAGTCTGAGCATCTGACTGAAATCTAGGCCTATACATCACTAAATATCAGACTTAGAACTCAATATCTCAAAGTCCTAAGTTAAAACTTCAAAAAAAAAAAAAATCCAAAGTTTGACACTGGTTCCAACTGAACTTACAAAACAAAACATTTTATTCATATCTAGGGTTAGCCTTAAGAAATTTAATATGGAGTTCCCTGATGGCTCAGCAGTTAAAGATCTGGCGTTGTCACTGCTGCAGCTCTCGTTACTACTATGGCACTGGTTCAACCCCTGGCCCAGGAACTTCCACATGCCATGAGCATGGCCAAAAAAATTTTTTTAATTAAAAAAAAAGAAATTCAATGTGATGCAGACATGTTTTCATCGATAGAGTTTAACAGATGTTTTGGTTTCTGTAAATGTATGTACACTATTATTAACTTGATAAACTACTATTTTTGATAATCTATTTTACTTTGGAACTACTGTCATCACAATGAAATCTCAACTAACTGATTAAAATTTCTCTTTATACAAGAGCCATTTAGGAGTCACACTGTGGCCATTTTTTCTAAATGAGAGACTATTAAATCACTTTTAGGGGTGAAGGAGTAATCTACTTTTGCTTTTTTTTTGAGAACAAAAATCAGTTTTGAAATTAATGAGCAAATGTGACATACATAAAAGGCTACCCAAGTTTTCCTCCATCTAGGTTATTGACTAATACACGGTAAAAATGTTTGCTCTCTTTTTTGTTCCTTAAAAGGCAACACAGGGGGAGCACCAGGGGCGACTGATATGACCTGCCCCTACTGCTGATGCTGTCATTGCTTGCCTGAGTCTTAGGAAGGGCAGCCAGTTTTTATCTCCTCTGGCAAAAATGCAATCCTGCTTAATGAGATGCAACCCCGAGCCTCATAATTTGTGTCTTTATAAACTCAAAGCAAAGCCAATCCACTGGGTTTCATTACCACCTCAACGGCAGGTCAGATATGAAGGACAAGAGATATCCATTTAAAATAAAGGTAAGTCAGGACAAAGGAAAGAGTTTGAAGCAAAACAAAGACGGACAGAAAGAAAGCTAGTTATGGGAGAGGAAAAGGGAGTGTGGATCTCTACCTAATAAGAAGAGAAAGAAGATATTTTCCTTCAGAAAAATCTGAATAGGAAACATTTGTATCCATATCCAGTGAGTTTATAAAATGAAAGAAAGTAACATATAGCTTGTTGGTTAAAAGTATTAAATTGAGCTCAAATCTTGGCTCCACCACTCATTAGCTGTGTGTTAGGGCTATGACCTGGCCATGACTCAGTTTATCTGTAAGGTGGGACCAGTAACAGCAACTTCATTAGTTCATACGAATGTCTGAATTAAATGAGGAGTATTTGAACGTACTTAATATTGGGCCTAGCATAAGTTATTTATAAATTCGACATGCATTCTTCTGTGTGTGAAATACTCACACAAATGCTTGTGTGTCTGTGTGTTCCTACCCTTCCTCTAATCATCTCTTACCAAAGCCTTCTTTTTTGCAGACTTCAAATTCCCTGACGGAATTGCAACAAACCTTTTTTTAAAAATACGCTAAAGATCATCTGAAAGAAACAAAATTCTTCTTCAAGACAGTAAAAATATTAAAATTATTGAGTGCTGCAGTTCATGAACCACAGACCACTAAAACTCTACACAGGGATTTAGTGTGATAATGGGAATTGCTGGGTGGTAATCAAAATGACATAGCTTTAATGTTCTTATACCTTGTCATTTAAACATCTTCAACAGATAACCTCTCAAGAGTTCCACAAAATGATACATGATTCTTTGCACACTTGCAATTTTCCTTCTCAAAAAACTAATCTGCTAGAAACCCAAATTGATCCCACTATAAATAGCTGCATGGATGTAAAAACAAGGTGATCAATAGGGCAAATTTACTAGAAAAGCATTATAAAATATAGTCATTGATGTATAACACTGCTTTTTCTTCGTTCATGGATTACACAATAATTTATATGTTTAGAACATTCATATTTTGTTTTCCTGAACAAAGTATTTACTTCCAGACCAAATACCTTTCCTAAAGTTTTTAAAAGACATCTTACATGCAAATTAGTCACAACTTGCCATAAGGCTGGGCAGCTGAGAGATCAAGCATACAGTCAGAATATATGCATTCAGATCATGATCTTGACACTAGCTAGACAAGTTACTTTCTCTCTCTTTTTATCAGATTCCTCGTCTTTAAAATAGGAATAATGCCTCTCTCATACAGTTATTACGAAGGCTTTGAAAATTATCCATGAATAGGGTGTCTTAAAAATTATATGGTAAGTCATCAGGACATGTTTCTTAGTACAGTTGACCCTTGAACAACATGGGTTTGAACAGCCAGAGTTCACTTATACACAGATTTTTTTCAATAAATATACTGGAAAAATTTTTGGAGATTTGTGGCAATTTAAAAAACTCAAAGATGAATCACATTGCCTAGAAATATCAAAAAAATAAGAAAAAGTTAGTTATGAATGCATACATGTAGATACTAGTGTATCCTTACATAGACATATGGTGAATGATAATACTAAATTAATAATGTGTTAATGTCTAGTGTTAGTAAAACACAGAATATCTGCAGTGTTTTATATCACGTGAGACAACAGTAATATAAGGACTGACAGATGATTCATCTTGTATACAGATGCCATAAATTTATGATATGAATAAATACAGTGCAGTACTGTAAATGTACTTTCTCTTCCTTATGATTTTCTTAATAACATTTTCTTTTTTCTAGCATTTTATTGTAAAAATACAATATATAATACACAGACCATACAAACACGTGATAATCGACTGGTTATATTATGGATAAGGCTTCCAGTCAACAACAGGCTATTAGCTAAGTTGATGGGAGAATCAAAAGTTGTAAGATTTTTGACTTCCCAGGTGGCCAGTGTCCCTAACCCCTGCATTGGGTCAAATGCATTATTATTATAATTATAATGTAAATTAACAAAGGACACAATAGATTATACATTGAATTCAATGTATAATCCAATTGATCTTACATTGAATTCACTGAATTCAATTCATTAATATTACAGATATTTCTATGTTTCATATCTTTTACTTCAAGTTTTTTGTAAAGACAGAAAATATTCTTTTTTTGCCAAAAAGTGACATTCAAACATATATTTAACAGTTTATAAATCAAGTGTTCTTTTCAAATAGTCAGCAAGAGTCATCCTTAGCACATCACCATAAGCAAGAACCAAGCTCAATATTCAGATTACCATGTTTGGACGATTATAAATGAGAACTTTGTCTGGCTTGTGTTGTCCTATTTTTATCGCTTCTTCTAGAAGTGGCATGTATTCTACCTTCCTTCCAGGTTCAATGCCAAATGATGCTGTAACCACCACCTTGGGCTACAATGAAAAATAAATAGGTAAATAATTGAGAAAGCTTAATCATCCTAATTAATCACACTATTTTAGGTGCAGGCCTACAATTTAACATATCTAAAGAAATGTTTGGGGGCGTTCCCCTTCTGGCACAGTGGAAATGAATCCAACTAGAAACCATAGCTCGGATCCGGCATTGCTATGGCTGTGGCATAGGCGAGCACCTGTACCTCCAATGTGACCCCTAGCCTGGGGACCTCCATATGCCATGGGTGCAGCCCTAAAAATAAAAAAAAAGAAAGAAATGTTTGAATGATATGTTCTCTACTGAATAAATGGCCTAAAAAACAAAAAACTATTTTTGGGGGGTGGAGGTGGGTTTGGGGAGGGGCGTACCTGTGGCATACGGAAGTTCCCAGGATAGGGGTCGAGTTGGAGCTACAGCTGCCAGCCACGGCCACAGCAAAGTGGGATCCGAGCCATGTCTGTGACTTACACCACAGCTCATAGCAATGCTGGATCGCCGACCCACTGAGCAAGGCCAGGAATCAAACCCCCATCCTCATGGATACTACTCAGATTCATTTCCACTACACCACAACAGGAACTCCCCCAAAAACTATTTTTAAATGTTATAGACCTAACTACTTCCTCATAAATCTCACTTACCTGTTTGGAACTACACAATGATATTTTTGGATAGTAAATATGAGCTGCTTAAAAATTACTTTCCAAAGAATTCATTAAGCCGGCAGATGTGCATTTGCCAGGGACCAGTGAAATGGAAGACTAGGGCCCCCTCACTTGCAGAGGCCCGAGTAACATCTAGATGTTGCTGAAATTGTAGCATCTTTTAGGAGGTAAGACCCAGCCTGGTTGCTATAAGGAAGGATTTCTAAGGCTTTTTATGTAAGCATCTCTGCTTAAATGCCTAAAGAGACCTCAGAAGGAAGAGACCTGAATCATTTCTAATAACTATTTTATGATTCTTCTCTTGTTCTAAATACCTACTCATTTCCACCAAATGTATATTTGTAATTTTGTCCCATTTTTCTTAAAAGGACAAGCAAATCGTTTAATTTTCAAGCCCCCAAAAGCCTGAACCTGCACCTATCATTAAGACACACTTGGCACTCTACCTGAAAACTTGCTAGTCATTCTTCAAGATATGTGCAGGTATTGTACTCAAAAGATTTAGAGTCAACTTCCTTCCCTGGTAGATCTGGGCAGGCCTCAGATGTCCAACTAGAGTCAGAGTGTTCCTTCATCCCCTTCACTGCACAGGAAGCTCTCCAAGGCCAAATCTGGACCCCAGAACCTCCCTGTCTCCATTGCCTGGTACAATGCTTGTCATACCGTAAGCTCTCAATAAACCTTTGTGGCACTGAAGTAGAATTCTCATTAATTTACAAAACAAGCATGTCTCTATTCTTTTAAATACACTGCTTCTTCATGGAGAAATCCAAAGCAAAGGAGACAGACAATAAATTATTCAGGAGACAGACAATCAATCCAAGATAGTGCATCTACTCCCGAATTTTGATTTCTGGTTACAACACATTTCATCTAGGGAGGGTTTATATTATGCCAAATATATGCATATATAGCACTTTCTGCTTTTTAATATCACTTAATATTCATGGAGCTGAGGCTCAGTGCAGCTGCATAACTTGCGTCAGGTTACAAGTGGTGGAATCAGAAAGAGGGCCGGTTCTGAATGATTTCAGACCCTTTCTCTTTCCACTATATCAAGCTGCCTTTTGAGAGGAAAAAAAAAAAAAAAAGGAAAGAATTGAAAAAGTAAGTCTTGGAATCTTTTTATTAAATTTTTAAAGGTCAGACATTTGAATATAATTCACATTTTAACATCTGTAATACTTACAAAAATAACTCTACACAATATTCCCCAAGATTAGAATTCTGAATAAATGAAAGTTACACATCAAATTAAAAATGCACATTGAATATATCCAAAGTTGAATAACTTCATAAAGTCAAAACTAGACTCTTCCTTTAGAAAATAATCCGTTTCACATTTCTATTAACAACCTTTTATTGGAGGTTTTATTCCATCTAAACTGACTTGTAGAGTACATTTTTCCCAATTTCATCTGTTAAAATAAAACTTTTCCTTCACCTATTTAGTTGAAAATCATGACATCAAAATCATCTATTTTCAACCATTAATTCTATCCAAATATCTCAACTATATATCTCTATCTCCAACTCCTCACCTTTAATTTGACCTACTCCGTGGTTCTGCCCATAAGAATATAGATTTATTATCTAAGTCCTTAACAAAGTTAGCAGTGTGTGTGTGTGTGTGTGCATTTGCCTGTGTGAGTTATGAATGAAAAATCCTCCAATGGTACAGCATAAGATTTATATATTCTTCATATAAGTGTATATACATTTATAAATTTACATCACAGAAAATATTTTTAAAAGAAACAATACATATCATACCTTTTCCCAAACAGAGTTGATATCTGTAGCTAAAAAACTGAAGTCTATAGCTTCCTCAGAGAAGTCCCCAACTGCCCACTGATTTGCATCTCAGTGACTGATATTTTCCCCTAGACTTTCCTTCATAAGCACCAACTCAACATGTTTTAAAAAGAGAAAAAAAAAAAAGAATCCAGCCAATTAGTGCACAAAGCAGCTTCCTAGTTCTAATAACTGATCTATTACCAGATAAAGTCAGATATGCAAAACCTCACTCTACGCCTAGCACTCAGGGGATCCTCAGTATTTATCAGTTCCCTTCCTTGTTAAGAATGTCTCATCCTGGGCTTGTAAAACTCTAAAGGTCAATCATCTATATGCCAGGCACTGTGTTAAGTGTCATTTATTAACCACTTCCAAGGATAATACCAGACATATAGTGGAAGCTTAATAAATATAGGTTGAATGAATAAATCATTATTCATAAATTATTTTTCTTAAATTTCTTATACACACAAAGCTAACTTGAAAGGTATGCACTTTATATGTTATATTCCTCATACCATCTAGAAAGATGTCTTTCACACAGGACTGAATCAAAAATAAAATTTTGGTTAACAGCATATGCCAAATACAAAGTAAACTTTATCCCACTCAATAGCAGCATGTAATAAGCAGAGTTCATTCTTGGATGATCCACCCACAGATAAATATGGTTGTATTTTATGTACCTGCTACTTGATTTCTTCAAATAAAGCTCTTACCTTTGCATGATCAATGCGACTGCTCAGTTCTTTGGATGCAAATCCCCCAAATATGAGACTGTGGATGGCTCCTATCCTTGCACATGCCAGCATGGTGTACATGGCCTGTGGGATCATGGGCATGTAGATGACCACAGTGTCACCTTTACTGATACCATGCTTGACCAAAACACCAGCCAGCTTGGAGACCTATAAGGATATCATTAGATCAGCTATGTGTTTTCTGTGTTAGTTCACTGAACTTCTATTTATGGCAAGAAGATGATCAACCCGTTGGTAGTGGATTAAAGAAGTCTGAGTAATACATACTTGATGAAGATAAGAGTTTAGATGATGACAATAACAACAGACATTTGTACTATAATAATTGACTACAAACCAACTCACCATTATGCCATATGAACTTCACGGCTCAAATGCGCGTAATTATTCACTCAATGACATATTTACTGGGCATCTATCACGTGCCAAACATTGTGTTTAGAGTTGGGAACACAACATCAAAACACAAAGACACATGGAGTTCCCACTGTGGCTCAGCAGTAACAAACCTGACTAGAATTCATGAGGATGGTGGGGGGGGATTTCAATTCCTGGCCTCACTCAGTGGGTTAAGTATCTTGGCGTTGCCGTGAGCTGTGGGGTTATGTTGCAAATGTGGCTCAGATCTGGCATTGCTGCGGCTGTGACTATGGCTGGCAGTTGCAGCTCTGATTCAATCCCTGGCCCGGGAACTTCCACATGCCGCAGGTGCGGCCCTAAAAAGCAAAACACATACATACACACATGCACACACAAGACACAGGCTTGTCCTCGTAGAGCTTTTATGCTAAAGAGAGAATCTATTAAGTGAGCAGAAAAATAATTGCAAATTTAGATATACTCCAGGTTAACCATTGAAGGAAAAAGTATGGATTAAGAAGGAAAAATAACATTATATACTCATAAGGTAAATAAGACAAATTTTATTATTACTGCTATTATTTTGATTTTAAAGATAAGGTAAATGAAACATAATAAAGAGCTAACCTGAGGTGAGTGAACTAGTAAATGGTATAACCAGGATCCACCACAGGTCTTTTGACCTCATACTCTTTGCCCTTTCTACTGCCCCAAACCAATTATGTTTTATTTATAATTATTTTTAATACTAATTATCTACACAAAATGACAGCCCACTATACTGAGAGCATACATATAAACTTTTTACTTTTAAAGTGTTTTGGGAACCAAACATAGAAATGTCTCTTTCCTTTTAACATGCATTTTTTTGTAATTTCTAGTAACAAAGAAAATAGATCATAAGCCTATACATGATATGATTTGTTGCAAGAAACCTTTCTGTGGGCAATTATAGCAGAGTGTGGGAAATATGCCCAGACCTATGTAAGAAGTTTAACATCAGAGTGCCACTCCTGGCATTATCATTGTTAAGGCTGGAATTCATCCCTGTCTGGGAACTTTTACATCTGCAGGCCTGGCTAAAAAAAAAGGAAAAAAGAAAAAAAAAAGAAGTTCAATATTCTTTCATTTAAAAATATATACTGAGTCCCTATAGATCACACACACTGTTTACATCAGTAAACAAAATAAGACAAAGATCTCTATCCTCAGAGTACTTAGATTTAGCAAAGGATAGGTTACAAACATAATAAGTAAAATATGTGTTATAATGAAATGTATTCACTGCTATTTGATGGGGAGTAGAGCTAAAACAGAGGGAATTGAGAGTGCAAGGGATGTGATTCTCAATGAGACGATCAAGATGGACCTCATTAAGTGAGATTTTAGGAATGACATGTGGGAGGTCGAAAATAAGCGAATATTTGTGAGTTGCTATTTCAGGCAGAAAGAACACCAGCACAGTGGCATAAGGGGGATCATATGTGATGTGACTGAGGAACAGAACAGAGACCAGGGATACGGAAACAGAAAGAACAAGTGAGAAAGTGGTCACAGATCAGGTCAGACAGCTAAAGGGCCTGGAGGAACCTAGCGGGCAAATGGAAGGGGTATGGCTTGCCTTTGAATGGGACTGTTCAAGATAATGAAAGGAGGAGGCCTGAGAGAAGGAATGAGGCCACACTGCTATTTGTGGTTCCTTTCATTTCCCTCTGCCTCTCCTACTTTTTGAACAAGTTCAAGGGATTCTGAATCCTGATCATTTCTCCTTTTTCTCTCTCTATTCACTTCCTCTGTGCAGTTGGGGAAAGATGTGGTCAAGGTTAAGGGCTCTGGGAAAAGACAGAAAGTAACAAACAACTACCTCAGTGTTTTATCTTGCCCTAGATTGCAAAGTCTACTTTAGTGGTATCTTTTTAAGAACCCCAAGTTGCCCAGCAGAAAGTTACAAGAAAGGTAAATCAAAGTAACATAAATCATGAACTTAAATTCTATACAGAGCTCAAGAACCAAAATAAACATTAAAGGTTATATCCAAACATCTCAGTGTGTAATCCCTTCAGAAAGTGGCCATGCTCTATAATCACATTACTAGGTGTCCCATTTAAGATACAGCACTGTGAGAGACCAATGAGAAGTTTGTCCTATTTACAGCCAGTCTTGGTATCTCAAATATTGTTGAATGAGAAGAATCTTCCAAGACTCAATCTAGTAATGATTCAGCAAATTTATAAAGCAGTCTCACCTCACAATATTGCTAGAAGACATCCAAATTTTTTTTGTTCTCTGAAAGAAACGGTATCAATAAATTCATGATGTCTTTTGAAAGAAGGATCTCACAATGGCTAAACATGGCCCCAAGATATTACGGCCACACCTGTGGCATATGGAAGCTGGGAAAAGTGCAGGGGTCAAACTGGTTTGACCACAGGCACAGCATCTGGTATTGCTGTGCCGGTGGCATAGGCCCAGCCTACGGCCTGCACCACAGGCACAGCAACACCAGATCTGAGACGCAAATGCAACCTGCACTGCAGCTTACGGCCATGCCAGATCTTTAACCTTAATCCACTGAGACAGACCAGGGATCGAACCTGAATCCTCACAGAGATGCTGCATCCTTAACCCACTGATCCACAAAGGGAACTCCCCCTAAGATGTATTTAAGTTGGGGTCCGACTGCACCTTAATTTAAAAATGAGTCAACATACTAAAATTAGAAGGTTTCAGATTTCCAGATTCTCTTGAAAAACTCGAAGGTCTACCTACAGTAGGCTGTGTTCTTGAATGACAACAATCAATTGAACCTGATGATCAGCTGCTGAGTTTGCCATGAATTTGCCATTCCTTAGGGCTATTTATCACAGAGCTTGCATTTTTCTTTCCTTTCAGTGCTTAAAATACCTTCTTCTACATCCTGTTTATTTTGTCAAGTGCTCATACCATTGTTCCATTAACCACAGAGATGTGATATATGTCAATAATTGATTTTTTTTTTCTCCCACGGACTTCCATTTACATTATCTGCCTGGCTCCTAAAGGCATCTGAGTTAACCACTGAAGACAATTTTCATTTCAAATTAGGCTGCACTATGTCTATATCACCACTAGATGGTGCCCATTTGGCCTTGTTAATTTGGTTCTTACAGCTCTTCCTCAATGTTTTGATATCATACTAATCAAGCCAGAGTTGTTCCGAAGACAAAAGTTTCACATAATCAATAGGGAAAATATCTTTTTCAGTACTTTGGAGGCTGTTACTCCAGTAAAATTTCCCAATGTAACTTTTAAAGTAAAAATACATATATGAGAAATATATATGGGAATATATGTTTCAGGTAAGACTT